>PVKM010004272.1:0-52947 GCA_004027735.1 Carollia perspicillata
CTGCCTATGTTCTCCTCTAGGACTTTAATGGTGTGTAACTTACATTTAAGTCTTTTATACACCTTGTGTTTATTTTTGTGTATGGTATAAGTTGGTGATCGAGTTTCTTTTTTCTTTTCTTTTCTTTTTTCTTTTTTTTTTTTTTTTTTTTTGCGTGTAGCTATCCAGATGTCCCAACACCATTTGTTGAAGAGGCTATTTTTACTTCATTTTATGCTTCTGCCCCCTTTGTCAAATATTAATTGACCATAGAGACTTGGGTTTATTTCTGGGCTCTCTATTCTGTTCCATTGATCGATGTGTCTATTCTTATGACAGTACCGGACTGCTTTGATTACAGAGGTCTTATAACGTAGTTTGATATCAGGTATTGTGATCCCTCCTACTTTGTTCTTGTTTCTCAAAATTACTGTGGCTATTTGGGGTCATTTATGATTCCATATAAATTTTTGAAATGTTTGTTCTATATCTGTGAAATATGTCATTGGTATTTTAATATGGATTACATTGAATCTATAAGTTGCTTTGGGTACTATGGACATTCTGATGATGTTAATTCTTCCAATGCATACACACGTCATATTCTTCCATTTATTTGTTTCTTCCTTAATTTCTTTCTTCAGTGTTGTGTAGTTTTCTGAGTACAGGTCTTTTACCTCCTTGGTTAGGTTTATTCCTAGGTACTTAAGGTCATCAAGGAACATGTATAAAGGACCCAGGGACAAAGCCAAAGGGGGGAAGGATTAAGGGCAGGGTGGAGGAAAGTGGAGGCAGGAAAATGGAGACAACTGTACTTGAACAACAATTTTTAAAAAGACAGAAATTTCAAAGGCCCTCTCAAAATATAGATAATTGAATTACAAGAATACCCTTTAGGTTTGACTTTGGTAGACTTTGTGAGGAGGTAGATTACTTGTGAACAAAATTATTTCAAAAAGAAATATGACATTTATTAACATTCCCTATATTAAGTCTTATTTGTTATGGGTTATTTGAGTTATAATAAACCTTTTCCTGCAACTTAAACTGTATAGTCCACATTAATTTAAAAAACGTTGCATTCTAATATATGAAAGACCAATATCTTGAGCCCATTCAGCTCAACCTTTAAAATGGCTTTCCTTCTAATATAAGGATGATTTCAATGCACAAATACAGTAGTTATGTTATGAGATCTTTGAAGGAAAAACCTGTTTGGTCAACTGGCACACAGTGGGTACTCAGTAAAGATGTTGAATGAACCCAATTTAATTCATTTTATTCTGAAATAGAAACACTAAAACATGCTTGGTACAAAATAAAATCATCTTAGTAAGACAGTAATTACTACTAGAAAATATCTCCAAACTCTCTGTTAAAAAGAAGTAGAACAACAGGCAATGGCACCAATTGTTGAGAATTTACTGTGATCCAGTCATTTGGCATTCGTTACATTTTTTAACCTTACAAAAGCCTTACAAAGCAAATACTATTAGTATACACATTGTATAGATGGGGAAACCAAGGCTGAGAGTTACGTAATTCACCTAGGTCGCATAGCTACTAATGGTAGAGAAAGGTTATGACCTCAAACAATCTGTCTCTCGCATTTATTTACCCTTTTAACCACGATGTTACCCTATCTTCAATTCTTTAAACCACTTTTCACTTACAGTATGTAGTCTTGGAAAGTCAATAAGAAAAAAAAAAAAGCAAGAGGCAGACTTCTACTTCCTAAAAGGAGATATGAGACGTAATGAAAGTGCTTGTAATGGCACATATTGAAGCCAAGATGGTGGTTTTTAATAAAACTGAGAAAGGGCGGATTGCTTTCCCACAGAAATTGTGGAAACACACACGCTGTCCAACCTTAGAAATGTAAAATTGTTCATGTTTTTGATCTCTGGACCAAAGGAAAAACTACAAATTCCACTGTTTGGAACATTTAATGGAAGAGTTTAAAAGGAAACCATTATTATAATCATGGTACTCACCAGCACTGTGAGAATTCAAACCCTGTCAACATTTTCTTTATAAATTCACTATTAGGACATTCCAACTCATCTAGTGTTATTCAGCTAGAGCCTTCAAATCTGAAATGTAAGATCTTAAATTGTGAATGATATTATTCCAAGAATTAAGGGGGAAATGGATATCATGTGATACAGACACAATAGAAAAATGTTTGGCTTAGGCAGAATGTTTACAAGTATTAGCTGTCTTTTACTTTGTTTTTCTTGCTTTGGAAAAAAGAAAGGGGAAGAGAGCTGACCCGAGGATGGACGCTTGTATTGTCATCTGACCACGAGCAAAATGTTAAAAGCTCAGTATGTTATATACAGTTGGATAAAATTTTAAAAACCTAAATTCTGTTTCCACCTTTTAAGTCTGTACAACGCTTGGAATCTCATAAAGAGAGATTACTTTAAGAACTCTGGCACTTTGCTTTTAGTCTAAACCATAAAAATGAAAGAACAGTCATTTCTAATCCTGTCCAGTACATTCCAGCTAAATGGAAGTAAGAAGACATAGAATAGAGGGAACTATTCAGTCATTTCAGAACTTCAACAAACATTGAATTAAATTCCTTTCTGAATAAGGGTTAAAGCTGAAGGGATCTGATTCCTCTGAAAATGACTCTGTTATCTAATATTCCTTGACATTATTATTTTTTCATCTTCCTTTCTTGAGGTGACTTGCCTTTGATACAAAATCAAAGGTGAAAAGAAATGTAGCAAATAGTATATTATGAAAGTAATAAAAAAAACTTAACTCAATCTGGAATTATAGTTCATGTCACCATTTATCATGCTTAAAGACCAGAATAAATGGCTTATAGAATCCCAGTAGATGGCTAAATCAGAATAAAACAAATGAAACAATGCAACCCACTCAATTCATTATGGCCAATCCACACAGTCATAAAACACAGAAGAGACCAAGAAAGATTAGGACCCTCCCTGATGCTGGAAAATAACAAAGCGATTTTCCCAAACTACCCCTATGTGACTGGAATCACATACATGTAATCATACGTGGCTTCTTTTGCTAATCTATCTATTTAGATTTTTATCTTGATGGAACTTTAAAAAGATATGGTCTACATGAAGTTCCAACTTTTAACTCCCTCTGCCTCCTGGGATTACTAAACATCAGTTGGTTGATTATTAGAGTGCAGAGTAATTTAGATTTATCTTTCTGGCAGGTCCTGATATTCCATACCAAAAGAGTCATCAGACTACTTTACCTAACCTGGAATTTTCGCTTCTGGATCTGTGTTACCTAGTAAACTTCTGTATCATATATTCACTTAATGAGCAAAGCCTTAGAATGATAGACCTCTTTGTTCAAAAAACTGTCCCACAAGTAAGTGAAGTCTTGAAACTATGAAAATATAGCTCTTTCGACTTTATATGCTTCAAATCTTATGATTCACACAAGGTTCTTACGCACCTTTTTGGCTACAAGTGCATCCCAATATAAGTTTTAAAAATGGTTTAAAAGTAAACTCATGTGTCAGCATAATCTAAATATGGAAGGCATCCCCTTATAAGTAGAAATGGTGCTAAAATTCTGAAGTTAAAAGGTTTACTGTAAGTAAGAAGCCAAAAGTTCAGACACTCAACCAAAGTTGATCCAAACCTCTTGGGTTGGAAATATCACAAAAGCGGGCTTTTCCACGAAATGGCCTGTATTTCCTGTTTTTAGCTAAGCTGGAAGTGCAATAGGAACAATACTTATTATGGCATGTCACTGCTTCTACTTTTGGTCTGAAAACACCAAGCAGAGACTATGAGTGTGACGAATCAGAAGAAAAAAACTGAGTGGAGAGGTGTTCTGGGCTAAGAAAAAGAGAGTTATTGGGAACAGAATTTCCTAACCTGACCACCAGTTAACCATAGCTTGGCCGCCCAACGTGCTATGAGTCACTCCCAACTTGCTCCAAAATAACACAAGGACGTCTTGGGCTAGATCATTGCTAAAGTATATTGTTAATAATATTTCCAGAAAAAACTAAGCAAGACAGTTATTCAATGGTCAAATGGTACGCATGTAAATTCCTTCTTACAGAATAGTCTGGAAAGGAGACAGCACAAACAACTCGCTAGACGGTCTGATAATGTTATTTCGCCGTGTTCATTTAGAAATCTTAGCAAAAATCACAGCTCTCGGGAACAGGACTGATAATAACTCTTCACAGGAAGAGTGTGAAATTGTTAAAGACAGAACACACAATGAATTTGCAAAAGCAAAGTCTCAAAAGTTTTATGGATTGTGGGTATGAGTGTATATTTTGCATTTTCCAAAAGGCCACTAACTGCTGCCGTCTCTAACTTAATTTCTTACTGCCTTCGAACTAAAACTTAACGATAAACTCAGACTACTAATATTCAACCAGTTCATTAACATCTTCACTGGATCTGCACGATGTTGATTGTGCTTACTCAAATAAGAAAGAAAGTTTGGAAACTACTGCTCTTTTCCACCTGATTGCTCCATGATAAAGGAAAGGATGTAAAGTTGGACAAGGCACCTAGTGATAGAACACGTAAACATCCTCTTCTAGCACCTGGAAATATTAGCTGCCCCCTAATAAATCAACCCTCAAAAAGAAGCCAATAATGATGATGATGATAATGATGATAAAACACAGGAGAAAAAGGAAACACATATTTAGGACATGTAGTCAGGAGGAGAGAACCTTGATAGTACACAATGCTGACAGGATCTTATAAACGAAGTTTGTGAAGCCCTGCAAAAGAAAAGGGAAAAGTGAGAAAATAAGGAAATGAGACAGCAGAACCGAGACACAGAACAACGTCCTCCTCCATCCCTTTGTGGAGGTCTGGCAGTCCTAGCAAAAGGTGCAGGCCAGGCAGCCTGGTGGTCAGGGTGGCATCCTGGCTACCTCGGGCTTGGTGCTGCAGGAACCCAGACTCGGTTAAACAGAAGAGCAGAGGACGGCGCGTTGCTCAAAACTAGCCCTGCGGCAAGGTCTCCACCGAGACCAGGGTATGAAGCCAAGAAGGGCAAGAATTAGTGAGGAGCTCTGCCCGAATCACAGGCAGAAGGGTGCTGAGAAGGCCCAGACCTCTGTGGAGAGGGAGGATGACAGATCTGAAATGTGCTTTCCATAGGTGCGGTAAGTGGGGACCTGCCCCATAGCCCGAAGCAAAAACCCAGCACTGCTGTGTGTTCTCTTGTTGCCCTGTTCTGTTTCTGTGGGTGTGACAGCCCCCATTTCACCACCGTTCCTGCCTCCCCTCTTTGTTTATACCCTTGACCCTTCGTATGTGTGCCACAGGAGTTTGTGCTCCACCTCTGAGCAATACTCAACACGAAAACAGATTAATCAAGTGCACATACAGTGTGTTTATTATTCGTTTCTATGGCTGGGTTAATAATTCAGTCATGTTAGTTAACGGTTAAAAAAAGAGAGATAAAGTAATAATGGGTCTCTTGTTCAGTGGCAGCCGAGCTTCCTTCCTGGAGCCACTCTGTTGGCAGGCTCTGAGACAGACACGGGCTCTGCTGGGGGACCACGTTCGGTGCACGGTAAAGCCTGGGACAGCGTAGCTGGGCTTTTAAGTTAACAGACTGTGCACGTTTGTTAAACTTTGACTCCATCACAAAAAGACTGTGTTTGATCTCTTGGGAAGGGCTTGCCTAACTGAGGTAATTTTGACACAAAGGGAACTCAAACTATAGAGAAACAAAACAAATACATACTGAGTGACTCTCCTAATTTATGAATTACAGAACAATGAAACCCTTTATAGTGAGTTATTTATGGGGGCCAAGACCATGTCTCATTCGGTTTTTATTTCCCAGCACCTAAGCATAGGGTCTGGCATATGGTACATGTTCTATAAACACTCAGTGAACTGAGCTGAACTGAGTTGCTTCATATCCCCACCACGGGTCTCCTTTCATCTGGTTAACAACTGTACTTGACCTCGGCTCAGCCACCACTTCCTCGGAAAGACCCTCCCTGACTTCCCTGACTTGATCATTCCCCCTATTATTTACACTTATACTGTTATGCACACGCCTTCAAAGCATTGATCATAGCTATAATTTTACATTTACTTACAATATAAATATTGATGTAACAATACAAACCATACACAATAAATTCTGCGGAGGCAAGAACTATGTCTTTCTGTTTTCCGCTCATGCAGTAAATATTGTTTTTGTTGGCATTCGGTAAATATTTGTTAGGGTAGTGAACCAAGAACCCATAATTTTCATGGTTTCCTCTTATTCTAATAATACTCACAGGTCCTCAAATAATATGAAGTAAATTGTCCAGCACGAACTCACATAACTGCCAGAGATGGGAAAACAAGTTTGCAGTGCAGGACATCCAGTCAGGAAGAATTTTGATAAGGCAAAAGGAAAGTGCCACTATCTCCCATGATGTCCAGAAGTTAAGTCTCCATCCTAGAGTGTACCACGGAAATATTTGTGCAGCTATATTTATTCTTTGATAGCTATCTCAGGTGTTTCACTTTTAAAAAGAAGGAAAAAAAAACAAAACTCATTATGTCGAACCATGAAAGGTCAAAAACTTTCAAATACTGTCCATTTCTTAAGTCATCTGGCAGACTATGACTAACCTAGCAGACTATGACTAATCTAGGAGACTATGTACACTTTTTGAATAGTTTAGTCACAGGTAAGAAGTTTTTCTATGATATTATCCTCTGAACCTCAGGAATTTAAAAAAGAAAAAAAGAAAAAAACCTGCTCTGATCCAAAATACAGTACGAAAGGATATGAAATGTGGTGAATGATGAGGCTATTTTCTGGTTAAAGAAAAAGAAAGAGCAGAAACTGCAACTTAGTCATATTTAATCAAATATCCAAACATTTATAATGAAGCAATATACCCAATATTATTCTAGTCAACCACTTAATAAGCAAAATTCCAGAATGATTAAGGCTACATAAATAAAAGCCCATCTGAGAAGGCTGCTGTTTTAATTGAACTGGACCACATATACGAAGCAACTCACGTGTGTCAGGCAGTACACTGGGCAGGAGAGATGCAGACAGCCGCTGCCCTCAGGAATGTGGACGCAATGCAAGTTCCCCAGGGGCCATCTCATGGCCCTCACAGCTACTGGATCTTCCTCCCACTCCCTGGCAGAAATTCCTGACCTCAGGGAGGTCCACAATAGACGCTCTCCTTCCCCCCACAAAATGACTTCTCTTCACTTTAGCCAGAATCCTGAAAGGAAAGTGCTATGAACCAATTCAGGTTTCAATATATATTTTAGAATAAATAAATTAATCACCCAGTTGGTGTGAGAGGGAGATCTATCCGTAAATGAGGAACTGAATGAGAACACCTATAGCTTGCTCTCAACATGGGCCAGGTTTTCTGACTTGGTTCTGATCTTCTAAGTTTTCAAGTGCATTTCTTTTTGTTTTTAAATATATTTTACTGATTATGCTATTGCAGTTGTCCCATTTCTCCCCCTCTATTCCCTTCTGCCCTGCACACCTCCTCCCACCCACATTTCCCCCCGCTTTAGTTCATGTCCATGGGTCGTACATATAAGTTCCTTGGCCTCTACATTTCCTATACTATTCTTAACCTTCCCCTGTCTATTTTGTACCTACAATTTATGCTTCTTATCCCCTGTACCTTCCCCCCTCTCTCCCCCTCTCACTCCCCTGCTGATAACCACCATGTGATCTCCATTTCTGTGATTCTATTCCTGTTCTAGTTGTTTGCTTAGTTCATTTTTGTTTCTGTTTCTTTTGGGGTTCGGTTGTTAATAGTTGTGAGTTTGTTGTCATTTTACTGTTCATATTTTTTAGATTCTTTTTCTTAGAAAAGTCCCGTTAACATTTCATTAATAAGGGCTTGATGAGGATACACTCCTTTAACTTGACCTTATCTGAGAAGCACTTTATCTGCCCTTCCATTCTAAATGGTAGCTTTGCTGGATAGAGAAATCTTGCATGTAGGTCCTTGCCTTTCATGACTTGAAATACTTCTTTCCAGCCCCTTCTTGCCTGCAAGGTTTCTTTTGAGAAATCAGCTGATAGTCTGTCTTATGGACACTCATTTGTAGGTAACTATCTCCTTTTCTTTGCTGCTTTTAAGATTCTCTCCTTAAGTGCATTTCTTTGATGACTCATCTATCACCTGGGATAAACAGGGCATTTTTATGACTGATTTAAGTCAGACTTACCCAAAAGCAACAGCTCAGCTTTCTTGTTTAAGTATGGGGTATGCACAGCAGATGCCCTGGCCCTTAGGAGGCAGGAGAATCTTAGTCCTATCACTATGTGACTTGAAAAAAAATTATAAAGTCTCTGTGGGCCCCTGTTTTTTATCTGTAAAATACTGATAATCATACAGTAATTCTGTGATGATTAAATGTGGTACTACATGTAAGGATTTGGCATAGTATCTGGTATATAGTAAGGATGCAGCCAATGTCGGTATTATGATTAAGATTATTGTTATTACTTGTAGCATTATTCCTCTTTCCATGTACTTTCTTATTGGGGAAATCAAGGTCCTAATTAGATTGAAAAGGTCAAAAAAGGTTTAAAAAAGACCAAATATCTTCATTCAATCATTTTACAAATACTTATCTGGTCTGACCAACTCCCAGAGTCGAATGGGTAACTTGCTGGGGGCTTGGAAGAGAGAAGGTAGAATTGTGGAAGAATAGTGGAGCATGAGTTAGTGGGACCAAACTAAGGTCCACACCCTGAGGACAGTTAGCATACATAAAAGGGGTCAGGTATAGAAGTGAACGTCAATGATATTGGGCAGCATTATGTCTTGGGAAATCACATTAACCTTTAACAAGAAGAGAGCCCAAGCTTGGATAACTTTCCTACCCACAACTGGACCCTACTTAACCCAGAATGCTAAAGAAAAATTACCCATCTTAAATGAGCATAACTCTCATCAGAGATGGTTTCCTGTGTTATTGTTCATCATCCTAAGAAAAATCAAGACATAGAAATCATTTACCTTGATAAGAATTATCATACAAAAGTGAACTGAAGGTTTATTCAGAAATGGAAGCCTAGTACTGAACCAAGGATGAAAATCAAGTCTAGTGGGAAACAGTGAGGATAATTCCCAAATGTACTGAGCAATAAAATGAGAAAGTAAAGGCAGCTCCTCAGACTAAAGACCTATATCCTGGTCCCTGTAAGACCTGTTCAAGGCTTGTCTTACAGGAACCAAAGTCAGGAGTGGAAGAGCAGCAGTGAATTATCTGAAAGTCCCCAAATTCTCTGAAGCGTCATTATTTGCTGACTGATTTCTACCAACTACATATCTGGTATCCACAGAAAATGGTCCATTGTGAAATGCCAGAATCATTCTACCAGAAATACATAAGATGCAGGGAACTGCGTAGGCATGGACTCAAAAATGCCCTGTGGTTTTGCTGTTGTGTTGATGTTGTTTTGCACTAGGCCAGAGACTGTGCAAGGGGGAGGCACTTGTGACTTGTCAGGACTATGAAGGCTATTTGCAAGCTAACACTTAAGGTATAACACTGTCATACTTTTATGGATGCTGCAGGAAGCACTGCATATCTGGATTAGAGAAAAGTGACTTTATTACTCTCAGCAGTAGAGAAGGTAGCCAGAATTTACTTGTACCAGTTCCTGAAGTACCAGTTCACATAGGGCAACACAAGGGTCATGAGACTCCTGTATGTACATTATAAGAGAGGGACCTTGAGTTTGGGGAATCTGAATCTTTTATACTGAACAGTAAGCATGCCTCACCTTTTCTTTGGAGGGATACACTATTCCCATCTTCCAAGGCTGTTCACTCTACAAACATTTTTTTAAATGATGGAATGGAATAAGGTTAGTTACTTCCCCTGCTAATAAGACATACAGAAATGAGACCCATTCTGAGGTCTCTCACTGTGATTTTGACATAAAGTACTCACATAGAACATGCTTAAGTGTCTGGCATCCTATTGGTGGATTGCTTAAATAACTAAATCTACAAAGCCCTTTCTGGTTTAAGATGTCATCCAATTTGCACAAACCACTATTGCATGTTCCTAAGAACATTCTCCTGAGCTTGCAAACCACATATAGTATTCATTTCTTCTTTTTTAAGAACAGTACAAATTTCTGAAACTTTTGTCTTATACCATTCCCCAGAAGGATTTGCAGATTCAATTCACACCGTAAAAGTCTTCTACGACATAGAGCACCTCTCTTCCACTATCACTAGAACAGTTTTCAAAAGTATAGTCTATACTTAGTATGGGGTTTAAAGTTGTAATGGTCTCACTTTACACTGTAAAAGCATTTCAATAATAATGCTTCCTGCATCCACTACCAGTCCACCCAAACCTTCTAAGTAAGGGTGTCAATATTGAATAGCAACAAAGGCTGAGTCCTGGCTTTAGTGCTTACTAGCTATTGACTTGGGTGAGTTACTTCTTCCTGTACCTTAGTTTCCTCACTGTGAAATAAGAATAATAATGCTCTTCCAAATTCACACAAGTTTTTAAAAATTCACATGATATAACTTCTGTGAAAGCAGAAAACTTATAATCAAGAAATAATCATACCCTCCAGAGTGCATCAGCAGAGTTGTGAGGTAATCAGTCATTTGCATTTGGATTCATCTGTTACTGGGTGTCCAGAGGAAACCTCTTTATTATCGAAGTTTGGGAGGAGATTGGGTATGAAAAGGGGAGGGGAGGGAGGAAACACAATGTTATTTCTAGGTCTAAAGCCATTTCCAGATAACATAAAATAGCCAAGGTTTTATGAAACATTGGCTTTTGGTTAATTTTAGCTGAAAATCAGTAAATAGGGAAGAGATAAAATATGCAATCCACTTTTCATTACCATTTTCATAAACCTGCCTTTCATATTTTTATCCTTTTCTAAGGCACCAATAAGACTACTGTCACAGGATATTATTTTTCCCCAACAGTGTCAGGGTGGGTCTACAGGCAATGCACAAAATTCTCAAGAAAAACAGTTCAAAACCAATAAAAGATGCATGGCAGCTAGTGAAAGAGTTCTCGTGCCGCAAATTACAAAGATTTGGATCAAAACTTCTGCTCTCTGCCTAACTTTCCAGAAATGGAAAACCTTATAGACTTTTAATATAGTAAAAAGGCCAGGAGCATAAGCACTGAACAGATCAAAAGTGGGAAGGAAAGAAAACAGGAGAAAGCAGAGGGGGCAGGGATCTGCTAAGGAGCCAAATCATTTGGAAATGAAAACCAGAATAAGAAAGAACTAAAAGATGGGAATATTAATTTATTCTTATGACATTATATTTTTTTCTCACAGGAAGAAAACTTGATCCACATTATTCCCATTCCCCAGAATCTTATACTCTGCTCTCTTTACAGAAGTTTTCAAATTTTGGCAACAATACCATCTACAGAAAACAGATTTTCCATTAAAATTAAAGTTAACAAAACTATCAGTTCCTTAAGTTCCCTTGAAATCTCAAATGATCTGCATCAGAAATGGAATTAGATGTGTCTAAGTATGTTTCTAATAGCATCCAATACTCTAGAAAGAAGTGATTCATAGAACTTCTAAGTGTAAAGTCTCTTTCTGGAGAACAGGAACTTCCGAAGACAGTTTTTGTACCACATGTCATTTATGCTCTATTCTGTTTGCTCTTGTATCCTAGCCTATTTCAACCTGTTTTCTGGCTGAAACCCAGTGTTCCTGTCTGTTCAAAACATCTAAATTTTTAATGTTAAATATTATATTTTTCAGTTCAAGAATATCCATTTGATTCATTTAAATAGATTCCAATTCTCTGTCGAAGTTATCCATCTTTTCATCTTTTGTGTACATCATTTTCTCCATTTTCTTGATCTTATTAATCGGTTTTTTAAAAGTCTCTGTCTGATCACTGCAATGTCTAAATCACCTATGGGTTTATTGTCTTTTTTCTCTTGGGTTTTGGTTATTTCTTCTTGTTTTAGAGCATGCCTTATATTTTTATTGAATGGTGAATATTATGGAGTCTCTGAAAGATATATTCCTTCAAAGAGAACTGAATTTTTGCTGGCATTCATAATAAAAAGATTCTGATAGATGACCCAATCCTATCTGGGCCTGATTCAAAGCTCTGTAAGGGCTGGTCTGTTTCAGTTTTCCTAGGCTAAGGTACCTTTTCCTAGCACTTGACAGACATGGTCTAACTGAACCCTTGAACATGTTTACCAATGCCCCTCTACCTTGGCAGCATTTGAGTTCCTCCCTTTCTCCCCAGAACTATGTGGCTACAAATACCCCAGATCAGTTATCTGGCCATCCAGATGTTCTTTTGTGCCAGGTTTCTTAGGGTCTTTGCCCTGCCTATATGCAGATTAGGACTTGAGCAGAATTTCTATGCAGGTATTTGGGCTAGTTTTCTGCGGTTTCTTCCTCTCCAGAAAATTGTCCCTCTTGTCCTAGCTACCTTGCCCCAAATTCTCTCTCTTTCTCTTTAGTCCAATAACAATGACACTCTTCTTACACTGCATTCACCTGTGCTATGATTTAGAAAATGCTCTCCTCATTGGAAAAACCAAGGAGAATTTAAGTTCAGCTTACATGCTTCTCTTTTCTCAAGCACCCGAACCCCTCTTGGGTCCTAACTCTGTTGGTTGCTTTCCATTGCCATCAATTAATGTCTTACATATTCTGTTGAGCTTGATAGTCATTTACCGCAGAAGGATTTATCCAATACAAGTGACTCCCTTATGGAAAATGAAGTCTTCAGTGCAAATTTTGTTACACAGAATACTTAGAGAATAAAGTGAGCTTTCAGATGGAAGCATGCACAGACTCATGGATCATGATATGGGCATCAGATGCCCTCCTTAACGTTGGTAGAGAAGTAAACATGGGTTGACATAGTAGAATACAGTAAGACAGTGTTCACTGTACAGTGGACATCCCGCCAAGATAGAAACAGCCAGACTTACTCACAAACAAGGATAGGCACAATTTATCACCAAGGTGGCAGACAATTAGGTATGTACTCGTATAAGGGAAGCTAGGTAATCCTCAAGACCCAAACTCTAATATGAACAAGGATTCAAGACTGTGAAGAATCCTGAAATGAGGCCTAGCACAGCTGCATGGGTCTCTGGTGCTCAAATTAATTTTCCCTGTCAAAAGAAGTCTTTTATTTTGTCTAGATGGCTAATCAATCAAGCCCAAACACCAAGAGGAAATACTTTTAGGGCTGAAAGCAATTTTGACTAGAGTAAACAGTGACCTTCACCATCAGTAATTACAGAAGGAGACATATTTCTATCAGGACATCTACTATCCATCACCACTTCACCACCCCTTCAGGTTCTGCTGAATTAGACTGCAAGAGATGGATCCCTCCGTGGTCAGCGTTGTTCAACCTCGTCAGTGACCTAGCCATCCAAGAGAGGCCAGGGGACCGCCAGCCCACCAGATTTGTGACTCACAGCAACAATAAAAATTATTTACAAAGAAATAGATTTAAAAACATAACAATAAAATTTAAAAATTAATCAATCACCCTACCTTTCTAGTATATATATTACATTTACCATGAAAAGAGTATTATATAATGATTAAAATTTAATGTTTAAAGAATCAACATATATAACATAAATTTTTGCTATCCAGGCAAGCAGCTGAAACAGACGCAACATCAATTTATATCGATCTCTATATTCCTCTTATATTTATGAGGAAAAGATGGAGTATCTATCAATGTGATATTCCCAGGATTTAGCATGATGCCCAACACACAGTAGATGATCAATTGGTGAATAATGAATGGATTACTTAAACAACTTTGGGATGGAATTGCACTGGTCTAAGGGCATGCCCATCATACTGATATCAAGATAAATGGACTTCCTGATCAAGCATGACTCTATAATAAAAGTGGAGAAGGTAAAAGAATCTGGATTGTTAAGGGTTCTAAATAATAGATTCTTTCCTATGACAGTTATGGGATGCAATCAAAAGAGCCACAGAAGAAAGAATATTTATTCAAGAACTAGCCCAGCCACTGTTTGTCTGTGAGGGTGTCTTTGAGCAAGACACACATTGCCTACAAAGTCAGTGTCCTCCCCATACAAGCAGAAGTGTGTGCACTTGCTCTGCAGGGCTGGGTTCTACAGGGAGGTGTGGGGGAGAAATCAGGCCCAGCTCTAGTGCCCTCCCTTGCAAAGACCAATGAAGCTCCTCTTGACTTCTGCAGAGGATTACATTTGTGCAGTTGGGGCTGTGGTTAGAAGTTTGAGAAGCATAAGACCATATAATCCCAAAGATGTTTTCCAACTCCATGTGTCCTTAATTCTATAAATATGTTTCACTAGATAAGGAAGGAAAAAGCTATCAACTTTTATAATCAGAACCAAAAATGAAACCACTTTCATGGTGCTTAGTTTTTGGCAGACTTTTTAAGACAAATTCCCAAGACTTTGATAATTTTTAAACTCACATAATTAATGAATATTTAATCCATGTCTTAAGTGTTTTTACCCCAAATTCATTAGAATGCTTATTTTCTGAGAATGAAGTCCACCTCTAAATGAAATTTTTAGTATATTTAACAAGTTTTTTAGAATAAAGCCTGAGTTTCAAAGAAAAATAATTTAGTAACTAAGCTGCCAATTAACCTGGTTTATGAAGTTTTTACTAATTGAAAACACTGTCCTTCTCTTTCTCACATAACGGCCCTTACCGTGACCTAACAATGTTTTTAAGAGAGATCATGGGAGCACCAAGAAGCCCTCCTCCCAAAAGGAACTTCCACATCGTCCCCAATTTTTTTAGTATTTTAAATTGGGGTAGTAAATCTTTCATCGTCCTTGAGAATATTAATTCTTTTTTAAAATGTGTGGGGTTTTTTAAGGATTTTTAAATATTTTTTAGAGAGAGGGGAAGGGAAGGAGAATGAGAGGGAGAGAACCATTAATGTGTAGTTGCCTCTCACGCATCCCACTTTAGGGACCTGGCCTGCAACCTAGGCATGTGCCCAGACTGGGAATCAAACCAGCGATCTTTTGGTTCGCAGCCCAAGCTCAATCCACTGAGCTACACCAGCCTGGTTGATAATATTAATTCTTAAAGTGAATATAATAATATCCAACATTTTGGGATACTTATTATATATATAAACACTATTCTAAATACTTTAAATAAACCATACTTCATTGAATTCTCACAATAGCCGCACTTTCCAAAGGGGCAGCTGAGGCATGAACTCTCACTCTCTCGCTCCTAGTGAAGGGCAGAACCAGCTTCCTCCATGCGGTCTGACTCGGGAGCTCAGGTCTGGAACCGCAGGGCCACATGGCCCTGCATCAGCGTCCACCGAGGGACATCAACATCACGGGGAGGAAATAAACCAGGATGTTGAAAATTACTAAAAACAGCCATCGTAAGTTACAATTCATTTTACTCTTTTCCATTTATGTTTATTTTCTCAAAATGTATTTCCCTATAACAAATTAAATAAAGTAAAATGACATAATGAGGGAGGGAAAGCACCGGAGACAGAGTTCAAGTCAGGAAACTTGCACTTACCAGTTCTGCCACTAACTGGCTACGTGGCTTCAGGCTAGTCTTTAAATATTTATTTCAAACCTGAAGGGGGAAAAATTCTAATTTTACCTACATAAAAAATCATAAGGAAGTCACAGCAATTGTGTTCTTAATGCCCCAAACTGGTGTAATAATTACTATTAAAGGAATACCTGCAAATAACAGTCACACTTTAATGTCTATTATACTATCCTAAACTGAGCTTAAAAAAATATTCTAAGAATGGTTTCCTTGTTTCATGGCACTTTTCCTGTAGATAAAATTGTCAGCATTTACTGTACTCCTCTGCAACTTTCTGAAGATGAAGCACATTAAGTAAACTCTAGAGAGGCCACATTTAGAAGATAAGATAATCTTTAGACAATGCTTAAAGTATATTCATCATACAGGACAAATGCCTTGCCTTTTGTTTTTACGTGAAAAAAAAAACCCTCTGAAATGAAAGCACATATTTTTTGCTATATTTATGTCAAATAAAGTCTGGTTTACAGATGGAAATACTAAATGGTAAGATTTGATCAATATGTGATCATATGTTGGAATTTTCACAGGTATTCCTCCTTTCATTCATCCTTACCTTTTCATAGTAGGAAGTCAAGCTCTGTCAGTCACTTCTTCATCCTGCTACCTGAAAGCAAAGAACACGGTGTTATTTTTAGGACAAGCTAAAAAGAAACTCCTATTCCTAAGTTTGCTAGCTGTACATTCAAAGTGGACATTACATTTCCCTTCCATTCAAGATTTGCCCTTGTAACAATATCTGCTAACGTCTATATATGTAGAGCTTTTATAACCATGTAGGTCAACTCAGCTTCAATAAGTCAACTCAGTGAAATGTGTGCATTAAATATGTCTGACTTTTTTCTTCGGAGAAGGGAACAAAGATAGAAATTTGCCCTCACTTTGCATTTGTTTTTTAGTTTTGGGTTAAACATATGCATCAAGAATTACTGCACAAATCAAATGAGTATAAAATTAAAAGAAAAAGAGCCACCAATTTTAGTGAATTTTTAGTTTGGTTTACTTATGATTTACTGTTCTAAGTCTTTTATACATATATATATGTATATATACACATATATAAACATCCATAAAACAGTGACTTTACAATGTTTTATCCATTCATCTTTTAAGTCAATTGTTGGTTCTCTTGATCCTCTGACAGTGACAATTACCCACTTTCATGACATTCAGACACTTGTAGAAGTCACTACTTGGCTCTCAGTGAAAATGACTTAAGGTGTTATTTATGTTGGATTTTTAAAAAGACAGTTTTTATTAACAGAAACTTTGAATAAACATCATGCCTTCATTAATAATTATCTTAATTAGGGTTTTTAATTTACCAAAAAAAGTTCAATCTGAAAATAATGAGGTAATAGGCATTTATGTTGGTTTCAAGAAAAATACTGTATACATAAGACAACTTTCAAAATTTCTTCTAAATACACTTTACTAGGAAAATTGTTAGTTTTTCACATTATACAATCAATCAAAAATGTATGCTGTACTGAGGCGATGGTTACTAAAAAAGCAAAATAAAAAAGCTCCTGAATTTAGATGTTCACCTTTATATTTACATGTAATTCTAACTTACTGTAATGATCATAAAATCTAAAAGGGTGATTTGCTTTCTCTGTAAGAATCACACACACATTCATGTAGTCACTTCATTAACAATAAGTATGCATTTAAATTCTACAGAAAGCATTATACTTTGTTCTTAATATACCATATTATCCTACAGGTATTGATAGGTGACCATGCCCTCTTTATGCCATAAAAGGTAATGTGGTATCTGGGGAAACCTGTGGAATCTGGGGAGTTACACAGTCCTGGTGGGAATCCTGGTTTTGCCACTTATTGGCTCTGACATGGATGTAGCACATATTTTCCCCACCTCCCTAACCCCCCTTATCTATAAAAATAGAGTAAACTTCATAAACTTGCGGGGTCATGTGAGGATTTGCATTAACCTACATGATCAATCTAGCATAGGTCCTCAATAAATGGTAGCCACCATTGTTGTTAGTAATGTATGTGAGGGTCTCCCTTCTTAGATGGTAGAGAGACATGCACTATGGCAACTCCCTTCTTCCTCCAGAGCACATGGGTGGCCGCAGGGAAGCAGTGTGTGTGAAGAAGCAGACCACCCACCATCCATCCGGCTCCCTGCCCCAAGCTGTTTACTGGACTGGTAGGACGGTGCCATGGAAAAATGGACTCCCTTTGCTACTGCGGCACAGACAAGACTGTATCACTGAAATGTACTTGTCTTTGTCCTCTCTGAGGATGAAAGGCTTTATTTCTTCAATAAACCAGTATTGGAACTGAATGACCTCTCCTGTCCTGCCTGCCCTGCTCCCACATTCAGGGCATACTGAAAGAGTTGCCTGTACAGCTTCAACAGAAACACGAGATGCACAGAAAAAATGTGTAGCAATAAAAAAATGTATGCACCCTCATTATACAAAGGGTTTATTGATGGTGATATACATTTCATCTTATATTTATATTGCCTTTTATGACTTTTCCATTTTTATTTCCTGTTCAGTCATCATTTATCTCCAAACTCTTATAATTCTGGCTGTTTTTTTTTCAGTTAGTTTTCTGAACACCACACTTAAAAGCCAAATTGACAGTTCAAAGCCAGATATCTGACAACACCATCATTAAAGATTATATTTGTTCCACAAACACTTACTCAATAAACCCGCAAGCAACATCTGTAAACAAAGTATTGGGCTTGGTACTGGGGACGTAAAGGTGAATGACTCAATGCTGCACTTGTGAAGCTCTGTCTGGTAAGGGACACAGGCGAACCACCATACAGTTCGACGAAGGAGGCGCACCCAACCCAGTCTGGAATGCCAAAAGGAAAGTGACATGTGAGCTGAGGGTTGAAGAAAGGAAACACTGGACAGCCTGTATAAAGGCATAGAGACATGAAGCTCTTGCTAACATCGCCATTAGACTAATAGTCCTCACATTAGCATGGTGTTCAGGGAAGGCGCCCATTACTGCGTGAATGAATAGAGTGATCTGTCAGACAGGTTGGCCAAGTAATATCCACTTTAGCCATGTTTGTTCCTCGATAATATAAACACTTTTACACTTTGTGGTTATCGAATGTCCACCATGTGTCAAATGTCCTAGTAGGAGTCATGGAGAAGCATAAATAGAAAAAATACATAATCTCTGTCCTCAAGAAAGATGCATTACTTCAACAAATACTGACTGTGCTTTCTGTTTTTTCCATACGCCTGGCAGTTTGCAATTGGCAGAGAAAAAACAACAGAGGCTGTTTATAAGGCATAGGGAGAACAGAAGCATAACAGTGATCGCAGCATTATAATTCTTGGTTTTGAGGCTCTCTTAATTTTACTTGATAAATCTACAAATGTCTCTGAAATAATAAGAGAACTAAAAATATAAGTGATGTATTCAACATTACAGTAAAAGGGAAAAATTAGGATTCTGGTTTCTATACTGCATTTCCTTCTCCAAACTTTCCAATTCATCCCCATGTTGGTTTGAATCAAATAGTCCATCTATTCTCTTCCATTTTTGCCACAAATGGAACGACTTAGCGTTCGCAAAGTCAAGGCTGTACACCCCAATCCTAAGGCCTACAATGCCCTGACAGCTCCTCTCTTCTTCCTCCTTCAAACCAGCACACGTCCATAAAAAAGTCACACCAGGTTTTTTCGTGTTGGCCATTTCCCCCTCCTCTTTCTCAGGAAACACTTAGCACTATCTCCCTCCATGACTGCTTAAGGACTCGTCACCGACCCATTTACAGCTAAGAGCTCTTGAGCCTCATAGCGTGTGGCTCTACCATAATCTGTGCTTCAAATTTCCTCATAAATTCTATTTTCAGGGTCATGAAATGTTATATCACACCCATACTCCAGTGTTTTCGGTGTCCTGAGTTTCCCAGCTATGAGGATGACTTGTTTTAGTCCATATACGACATTCTTCTGCAGATAGAAAACAACCAGCTTCTAAGTACGAACTAGATAGTTTTTATTATCCCACTGTCTTTAACACAATGTTAGAAATATAGGAAATGCACAAAATATTTGTGAACTATTTATTTCATTGAGAGGGAAACATCAACAAGTGACTGACTGATTTTAATTTGGAGCATCTGAATAGATTTATTAGTCTGGAAGAATTTCACACTGAGTCTTCTGTTTAAGTTTAAGCAACTTTGACAATTGCATTGTTTTTTTAATTATATCAGGCAGTTAGTCAATGAGCAACTTTTCCTAAATATATACTAATGTTACTATCCAATTTCCAAAGATTGATTTATTTTAATAAATTATTGACTTAAATTATACACATGCTATATTCCCTAGTATTCTGAAAAATTCAAACCTACCCAGTATGAATATGGAGCCTCAGAAATTATATTTATATAATCAATAAATACAAAATAGTTACCTATGAATTGATATAAATATGCTATGATATAAATTATCATAGTCCCTAAGATTTTTGGTAATTATGCAATTTTAGCTAAATATAGAATATTTACAGAATATTTTAAAGTTCAAGCTAGTTCCCAAACTTTACATAAAAAATTCTTCAACGGTAGATTTGTTTGTACCTGATGCAGTGAAAGGTTATTCACAAATATTCAACTTCCAAAAAATACCTTAAGTTACTTAGAAACTTTTTTTAAAAAAAGCAATTTTCTGATCATTTATATCTTTACACCAAACAGATTTCTATACTATTACCATTCTGAAATTTCAGAACTCTTAGAAAGTCTTTGTCCCTAGATGCCATATAAACGTTACCATCTTCTCCCTGGCCAGGTGGCTTATTTGGTTGGAGTGTTGTCCTATTCACAAAAAAGGCTGCAGTTCCGACCCCTGGTTGAGGTATGTACGGGATGAAACCAAAAGATGCTGAATGTTTCTCTCTTTTCCTTTCTCTCTCTCCCCTACCCCTTTCCTCTCCCTCTAAAATCAGTAAGACCATATCCTCAGTCAAGGATTTTTTTTAAGTTATCACTTTCTATGTATTCCTTTAAATTTTAAAAAAAAAAAAGGCTCTTGCAGTGGTGAAGTCTGTATCACCTAGAATATTTTATAGAACAATATCCAGAAACCATTAAAAAGGGGGAGGAGGAGGACACATTAACTGAACTGACAAGCTTGGTTTAGCACCAAAAACCCAGGTTTTCTCTGTGTCTCTGTTCTGTATTTCACTTGGATTCTGCATGTTGGTCTCCCAGCCACTGCAGATGCTCCCTTGTTGCTCCCAGAATGTCCACAGCACCCCTAAACCTCACGTCCTCACACAACCTCCCACCTCCCTCCACTGCTTTTTCAAGTAGCCAGTCCTGATAACTAGGGTTCCAAAGCCATACGTGTATGTATGTGTAGGTTAATTAGACAATAAAATAAACTTGGAGGTCAAGATCAATGTTTTTTTAAAAAATGAAATGTAATAATCACACACAATAACAACAAACATTACTTCTCTAAAATATTCGTTTCATTGTGGGTGTGTATGTGAGTGTACATGTACTGGACCAAGTGTGAAACAAGCTCCTACTACAGCCAAAGTCTGTTTAGTGTAAACACACCTTACAGCTCTGCCAAGTGCTGAACGAGCAAAATAAGCAAGTGCTAAAGGTATGAAATAGCATGATAAAATTAGAAGTTATTGAAACCGAGTGGAGCAAAATAGGAGATGAAAACAAGGAGTAGGGCAGGAATGATGGGAAGTGAGAGAGAAGCCTAGACAAGGCAGAACAGACAAGGGGCCTTATCTCGGAGGCAATGGAAACCCTGTGGAGGCTTTAAGCGGGTGAGAAAGCACTCGGCACTGATGGACCTTTCAGGCAGCAGAGAAGGGAGTAACTTGGAAAGGGCAAACACTGTATAGGTCAGAACATCAGCTAATGACAGGGACCTTTTATTTTCCTCTATCTGGCTTACAAGGGACTCCTGTTGTACCTCACTCTCTCCAATCAGCCAGAGGAAATAATCACATTTTGGGCTATTAGTATTATAAAAGTAGGTCATGATTTTTACACATATTGAATACAATTGTATTATTCAAAAGGATACTTCACTTTCCATTGCACTCCTCTCTGGATTTTGGAGTTGTCTTATCAGCTATTGAGTGCCACCAGGCTAAATGTCCCCATAGGCACACGTCCTGAGGCTGTGTCACATCCCTGTGCCCAAGCCTTTCTCATCCTCTCTTTATATATATTAGCACTTACTCACTGTCTCTCCTTTATGATTTTAATGGAAAAAATAGAAACTGAAGTTTTCTTCCCTCTCCTACAGCATAACATTGCCCATGTGTACACACACATGTACACACGCACACACACACACACACTTCTCCGTTTCACACAGAGACAGATTCCAGGCACTGTTTTTGCAACTATCACGAAATTATTAAATCTAAGATTGAACAGCAGTCTAATTTATTATTTTATCATCAAAATTTCTACTTGTTCATGGGCATTCATATAATCTATATAGACATTTTAAATAAGGGATTCCTAATATAATTGGTATTAAATTCCTTAACTGTATTCTTTCTGTTTTTCAAAAATTTATACTCCCCCCTGTGGCAATTTGATAGCAAAAAAGGGGGGGATCCTTAAGAACAGAATCACAATTCAGAACTCACTCACAAGTGACATAAAATAGTATGTGTCGTGCTAGGAAAAGGCTGTCAACAGAAATTGTCACAACATTCTTTTCTTTCCATGAAATCTGCATAATGCATGACCCAGAAACCTACCAGGCTAAGCACTAATATTTGGCAGTGTGCTAAGGCAGAAATTTAGTATCTAAAATATTTAAAGATGAACTAAAAGGAAAGTTTGTTTTTACTTTAATGAACATACATTGTGTACTTACTCTGTGACAGGCATCCTGGTCGATTTGGGGTATTTAATCCTCACAAATTGTCACAACAATCTTCTGTGGTGGGTACTATTAATTAAGAGGAGCCAACTGAGGCTTAGAAAGACCAAGTGTAGTAGTTTGCTCAATGTTAGGCATTTAATAAAACGGCTAAATGATGAAATAAGGGAGAAGAAAAGACCTCTCCTGAAACAGAAAGGGAAATACAAAGCCCAACAAATTATATATTCAAATCAATTTCATATTATGTCTATTAATAGGACATTTAAAAATCAAGGTAACAAAAAGTTGGCCCAGCTAAATCCAAAGTGGTGGCTTATTTTATGAAATACTTTAAACCGCAGAATTAATCTATACTAAAGTAATACAATTTCATACTAAGATATTGAACTAGAATTGTTGAAAATCTTATTTAATTAAATATGAATCTAGCTTATTTTGTAAGACTTGATTTTTGAGATCCTAAAAATAAATGTTAACCCCAAAAAGTTTTTGTAATGATCTACTGATATCTTTTTTTTCCCTTTGCTTTTCTAGGCCTAGCTTGATTGCATGCTGAGCTATCTGAAACAGTAAAAGGGTAGTATTTCTCTACTACCACTGCTGCTGGGAAAATAAGGAACCCCAAGCAAAGGGACTGCCAGCAGCGCTTCTCTGAAAGATACCAGGAGATGTTCCTGTCAATGCACTTGGTCACCTGCCCTCACTTACACAGAGTCTAAGACCTTCCCTAGTCCTTGGCACCTATTATAGACCAAATGACTTTCTGGATTGCAGTCTATCCTCAATATAAGGTCATCTTCCTTTCTTGGACATTTGGATGTGATGTGTGAAAATTATGGGAGTTTGGAGTCCCTGAGCCCTCTCAAGATTAAGACCAGGCTCCTGTGCGTAAGAAGAGAGCATCAAAGAGTCATAAGTGGTACCACCATGCTATGGGGTCACCTCAGTCAGCTCCTGCAGAAGCTGGCAAGGAAAAATCTGCTTGACTGGCGAGAGAGGGGTGTATCTGATACATTGGCAAAGCCAACAGAGAATCCGTTTGGCTGTGGCAGTGCCCGGCCGTACTGCAAAGAAAAATGGATTCCAAGTCTACTTGCAGCTGGACTGGAAGTTTGCTTTCTTACCTAGAGAGCTGACAGCAAGCAGTCAGAGTCTCACGAAACAGCCATATATGGATACGGCAGGGCAAAACACGTGAGTAAGAAGAATCGACAGAGGAAGCAGCCAGAAGGATGAAAACACCACAAGAGATTCATTCGGACAAAATCAGCTTTCACCATCTATATGGTAACATATTTTCGGAGATTAGCAAGACTATGCGTATATGAAATTTCATCCTAAAATTGTTACCTTTCACACATGCATGCCTCAATAAGAAAAGTCCCTCAATATAAACCTGCCATTTCTGGACAATGCCTTTATTCTCTGTCACATGTAGTTACGACATAGACCTCATTCCATTAACAAAATGAAACTAGTTGTAATTCCAAGCAATCATTCCAAGGCCAAAGGAGGGCAGGGAAAATGGTAAGCTTAAAATACAAACTATATTCAGTTTGAGGAAAGTGCATTTTCACTGAAGATGGAAGTTCAGAAAATAAGTCCTACGTCAACATTTGGGGGCATGGCTATTAAGGGATACTTGCGAAAAAAGATCTGTTTACAGTAGCTATGGCTTCCATGCAGAGGGACTGTCTGCAACTCTGTCATTTTTATTGCTAAGAGTAGCTTATCAGTGAACGATGCAAGGAGTCCAGAAGACTTTTACGATGCCTGTGGTTGGTCTGAGTCTCAGCCTAAGCAAGATCTCCCGGGGCTAGAGACTGACCGTTTTCAGTGTGGGCTGAAGCTGATGTCACGGTAGTTAGTACACACCCTGATATTAAGCTTCCCAAAGCACAGCCATCATCTTGATTCACTTTTCCTTTTTTAGCTACACCAGTTCATTAGTGGAAAAGGAGCAGCACATCTGTCGACAGAACAAAATCATAAAAAATCTTAACTGTAAAAATATGTATATATATGTATATATTTCTAAGTTCCAGGTTCTCTCCTAATACAGATCAATAAATATTATCTTTCTACTTCATGCTTATATATCTCAGACTGCAGCATAATACTGACTCTGCCAATCAGCCCACAGTGTTTTACATACCTTCCAGGGTGTCTTCGTTAAGAAGCTTAAGAAGATCTCAGATAACTATCATAAGAACAGAGATCACTACGTATGAAGACAAGAAGCAGTGGAGTTTGGAAGAGAGGCGAGGGGATTCCCTTTAGAAACACCGAATTCAAATACACATGCCTCTGCTCCACTTCTAATCCAGTTTGCGGTGTTACTTAGCCTTCTTGGGCCTCAATTTTCTCATCTGCAAACGGGGAGCTACCCACAAGGTTGTTATGGAGCTAGAGTGGATTGTGTTTTTGAAAGAGCTGTGAAATTAAAGTTTCTACATAAACAGAAGCGATAACAGCCGTGCTGGATATTCATTTCAGGTGCCCAGGCAGGGCTTTAGAGGCTTTCTTGTTAAATTGATCACACAGAATTGGCTTTGTTCATTCTAATGTCAAAGTAAACAATGTATTAGTTCACTTTTACTTTAAATCTGATGGTGTCAAGAGTTTATTTAAATAGAGTGTGCTTTTCTTCTTCGCACATGGTGTGAGCTCCCAGAAGGTAAGACATCTTCTCAAAAAGCCTCATCCATGTGTTCTGATGCTGATGTATGGTTCCCATAGGCACATTTACTTAAAAGTTCACAGGTAAGAAAATATTTTAGAAACTCTTTGGACAATTCGAACAACTCAGTTTTCAGCATTCTAGAGTGTGCTGGCAACCAGTTTCCACTTAATTTGAAAATGTGTTTGCCATTATTATGGTACCACAGTTCACATTATAAAGCAAAATGTAAAGAAAGTGTTAAAACAAATATAGATAGAGTGCAAAAGGCCTGTGGCATTATGTTAAACAAAAGAACATCATCTTGGTTTCTGAGAAAAAAATCTAAAGAAAGCACCATTGATACAGACAATAACAATTTTTTAGTTTTTTTCTTTAATATTGACACACCATTTCTTATCTGAGGATTAGTGAGTGGCGCATGCTTTCATTGAGAAAAAAGGACTATCTGGAAAACCCATACCCCTCCAAAAAAAATGGACTGAAAACTACAAAATGGAAATGAGGAGAGCAGATGCTATGATGTGACCAAAGCTGGGTATAGATGTCTTTTTATGTGTCCTGAAAACTACGATTAAAAGAGAAATACACTGTTATATTTCCTTTATACAGATGACATGTAAGGGATATCAGAGGCGTGAGACAAAAATAGTCTCCTTTGCTAAATATTTCTATCAACTCTAAACATCTAATTTAAAAAGTGAACAAATAGGATCTGATTTTCTCTCGAGTCTCACAGTTTTAACACTGAAATCCCTGTGAAGGTGAATGGGGTTCTAAAGGCAACTGTGATGGACTTTCCCAGGTAAGGCTGAGTTGGGTTTAGTCTTAAGGTCAAGAAGAGCCACTAAAGAACAGAAGAAACAGGTACATTTCAAATTCGAATAAATCATATGAAAGTACTTTCATAAATACGGTCTCCTTGGGTTAAAAAGATGGATAATTTGGGGCTCAGTGAGGATTGGTGCCTTCCCTGAGCTCACGTGACAGGTAAAATGCCAGGTGTGGAACTCACACTTCTAGGCTTCCAGCCAGTGCTCTGGGCCCTATCTAATGGTTTTAAAAACTATTCCAGGGAGCCCCGAAGTTGTGAGAAGGGACTCAGGCTTCTTGGCAAGAGGTAGGAGCCCATTTCAAAGGATGAAACCACGGGACCTGGCTTAGCCTCTCCCCACTTCCCCACCCTCCAGCAGAATTTCTAGGGACACACTCATGTACATTTTACACTAGTCCTTTCAAAATATTTATTCTTTAACTTACTCTCATTCTTTGAAATAAGTTACCTGTTTCAATTCTCTCTTCCTCCTAAGCCTGTTGATTTGGTTTCACCAAATTACACATTTAAGAGAATGGTTATCTATACTCTTTTGCATTCCTACTCACTATCACTTAAGTAACACCAAGAAGATTCTTCTCATTTAGGCTGGTAAAACCAAGGTCTGTAAAGACTCTTGGTTGCTAAACTTGGTAAAAAAAATTGAGTTGCTAACCTGTCAGGAAAAGTATTAGAGACTTCTCTCCATCGCCAGTAGCACCCATGTTCTACAGCACCAGCTCGGTTAATGGAAGCAGACTAGAGGCCACACAGGAGTCCAACTAAACTAAGAAAGTAAGTGAAACTATACCACCGTCTTGTACCATGTACAAGAATAAACTCTAAATGGACGAAAGACTTAAATGCGATACACCTAGGAGAAAACATAGGCAGTGAAATCTCTGACATTTCCCTTATTTCTTTCTGATATATCTCCTCAGGCAGGGAGAAAAAAAGAAAAAATAAACAAAGGGGATTACATCACACTAAAATGTTTTGCACAGCAAAGGAAATTATCAACAAAATGAAAAGAAAAGCCCATGAAATAGGAGAAGGCATTTGCCAATTATACATCCAATGAGGAGTTAATATCCAAAATTTATAAAGAGCTCACACAACTCAACACCAAAAAATCCCCACAAACAATTCAATTTAAAAATAGGCAGAGGACCCGAATAGACGTATGAAAAGATGCTCAGTGTCACTAATCAACAGAGTAATGCAAATTAAAACCACAATGAGATATCACCTCCTACCTGTCAGAATGGTTATCACAGATTAATCAACAAACAAGTATAGTCGGGAATGGGGAGAAAAGGGAACCCTAGTGCACTGTTGATGGGAATGCAGACTGGTCCAGCCACTGTGGAAAACAGTATGGAGTTTCCTCAAAAAATTAAAAATGTAACTGCCTTATGACCTAATGATTCCACTTCTGGGTACATACCTGAAGAAATCCAAAACACTAATTCAAAAGAACATATGTACCCCTATGTTCACTGCAGTGTTGTCAACAATTGCCCAGATGTGGAAGCAACCCAAGTGCCCATCAATAGACAAGTGAATAAAAAAGACAAATATGTACATACACTCAGCCATAAAAAAGAACGAAATGTTATCATTAGCGACAGCATGAATAGACCTAGAAGGTATTGTGCTGAGTGAAATAAGTCAGCAAAGAAAGGCACATACCATATGTTCCACCTTTATGTGGATGCTAAAGAACAAAATTAATGAGTAAACAAAACAGAAGAGACTCATAGATACAGAGAGCAGACTGATGGTTGCCAGGGGAGAGAGGACATGGAAGAATGGGTGAAGGGATTGAGAAGTACAGATTGGTGGTTACACAGCCGTCATGGGCACCTAAAGTCCAGCATAGGAAGTACAGTCAATAATATTCTCATAACTGCATATGGTGCCAAGTGGGTGCTGGAAATATTGGAGGAAAAACACTTTGTAAAGTATATGATTGCCTAACCACTATGCTGTACACCTGACACCGATACAAAATAATGTTGAATGCAAACTGTAATTGAAAAATAAAATTCGAAAATAAGTGAGACAAGTAGTGAACTGGAGGATATATCTTATCTTTTTTAAATCCTTTCCTTTTTCACTCCTCCAACCCTCTACTCCAACTACAAGTAAGTAAGTAAAACACAGACCACATGAAAACCTCTATGCCTTCTGACAAATACCTTTGCATCAGAAAATATCCTAAGAAAGCCAGAGAAAAAGTATTAGGAAGGAAAAAGCACACGAAGGAACTGAATGTAATTTAGACAGCAAACATCCGTGCTTAGCTCCCACCTCTGAGCTCCCAGCAAGTACGCCCTCTCCTTAACCTTCATCTTAAGCAAACATAAGGCAATGTAAACCAAGCCAGGGACCCTGAAGTCTTTAGGATAATATTTATTGGAATTTGCAAAAAGCCCTCTGGCACATTCATTTACATGACTGAATTTGAGGCATGCTAGAAACATCAGAAGCCCACTCCCAAGCCTCAGTCACAACAAATCACTCACTGTCCAGATGCCCTTATATGGCCAGGCTTCCTATAAATCTGACAGTTCAGTGTATGCGTTGCGTATGTCTTGGCTCTGAGTCACATTCCTCCAGTATGTTTCCCTGGGAGCTTTGATTTCCGCTTTGAGGGCTGGCACAGACTCCTACTTGCTCTTATAAGAAAATGTCCAGGATTCAAACTTGAAAATGTGCAAAATTCCTTCTTTAAGTACACAAACACTCCAAGTCTGGCCACTTTCCTGTAGTCCTGCCAGGTTTTCTCTCTGTCTGATACCTGATCAAGTAACCTTTTTTTTAGGGGGGAAAAACAACAAGAAACATACAAGAAGGAATGTAGTACATCCACAGCTGAACATCTTACAAGACTTAACCAAACGACCTGCACAAATGATGCCCACAGAGACACACAGACACCGTATATAGCTCCGTAAACAGGGCTCAGTGGCCAGCTTAGTGAATTCCTCATTTTACTAAGGGAGAAAAAAAATGCTCTCTAAAAAGCTTTTGGTAGATAAACACTTGCTTACAAGACAAAATTAGTGCATCTTAACCATTTTGCACACAAATTCAAAGACCTTTTTTTCTCCCAATGCTGGACCTGCTGTCAATCAAAAGGGTTGGGATAAGTCAGAGTTGGACGTAGTTATAAGAAGCCACTATTTCCACTTTACCGCCCAGGCACACACAAACATTTGCTGAGTCATTTATAATAGTGCAAGAATTCAGATCCCCATGGCATGAGTTAGGGACGGAGTGTCAGCCCTTCCCTTCCCTTTGAATTTCCTGGCACTGGATGGTCCGTATCACAGTATAAACATACTTTTGAGTCTATGAATGTCTTGGGTGTTATTTCTCTCTCTCTCTCTCTCTCTCTCGATAATAAACTTTCACTTTAAACCCTCCAAAAGAGTTTTGATCATATACCTTGTAAGGCACAGGGTATTTTTCTATTCTGACATTCCATAGTCTGTATATTTCAACATGCTTATTGTCTCTTAGCCAGTATTCAAACCATCCATTTGGAGCTGCTATGGACTTTTAACACTTCAAGGGACCAGGTGAATTTTACAGTTTAATCATATACAATGTCATGGTATTTTTACTACCAAGGCAGAATGGTAATATTTTTTATTATGTTCATGGAGAAAAAGCATATCGAGAAAATCTAAAAAATAAATAAAGTACCAATTCCCTGAGAATTTTAATCTAATTAACCATCATTAAATGCTAGGAAATTAAAAAATACTCATTATTATCACCATTTAATTGGAAACTTGGGAAGATGGCTCCTACTGTGACTTCCCTGACATTTGTGAATGGCAGGTCCAAGAATACAACCCAGCTCACCCAACTGTAACCCAGTCCAGCAATTTATCCTCTCCATGAATGGAAGTCTTCACTCTGTTTCACATGAAACTGTTGATGGTGGCTCTCAGACTCTCCAGAAGACTCAAAAGTCGCCAACCTTTCTCCCATCTACCTCACCCTGCGAGCTAAGACAGCTCACCACTGAGCCCACATCCCACCTTGGGTGAGGTTAGGACTTCACATCCCTCCCCTTCCCCATTTACCACACCTTTCCAGCTATTAGTGGTGGATGTAATTGGGGGTTTAGGTCTTGAAAGATTTCACTGTGGCTTCCCACATATTTTGGACTTTTAAAATCATCCACAAGGGAAGAAACAGTTGGGGGCCAAGTTGCCTTTAATACACATGTGGCTATTAACATAACTTGGAATGTTCCTTCTTTAAATAGGAACTTGTAGGCCTCTTCTCTTTGAGGAATGTTTGGAAAGAACATTAACTGACAATGGTGAAAATTCTTCCTGAGCTTCAGAGGCTCCCTTAGCTGACCATTCACACTGTTGACACACAACTACACTGTACAACACGTGGATTGCTTAACAAGGGAATCGTGTACAGATGCTGAAACTGGAATGGCTATTTTTTTCCTTAGGTATTTTTCAACAGAATGAATTGAAATTTTTTTAAAACTTCCCAGCTTTAATAGGCTGTTTGCAACTTGTACATCTAGAGTGTTGTTTCTGAGAGCTTGTCTGCACATCAGAAACAGATATGGTGACCTTCAAACAATAAGAGGAAGCATCAACAACTCACTGGTAACACCACTGTCCAATGGTGTGGCATTACAATAGAAAGAACTGGCATGGTCCTGGAATCACTCTCTTTCCATGAAATGGTCATTAGAGCTATTAACAAGAACTCAACTAAACTGTAGATTCTAAATCAAAGCACAGCTCATCAACTAAGTCCTTAGTGAAGCTAACGAACAATATTAAGAAATGGAGACAGGCTTAGACATGATTGGCCATATTTGACACCTGCACACAAGCAGAGGGAATAACACCTGTTCTCTCCTTGCCCCCATCTCATCCCGTCAGGCTGCACACCGCTTGGGTAATAAGAAGTCACAGGCACTATTCACAGACATGTGGAGCGTCACTAAAATATATTACTCAGTGACACTCTTCATTCATAACCGGATAGAATGGATAACACTGCTCTTGTTATATAAACAGATTTTTTTTTACTGCAAGACAAACCAAGTACAATCCATACTTGAAGTTAACAGGTTTGAGTGTAAGAAAAATCACTCATTTCTCAAAGACCCACAGTGGTGTTCTCAAGAACCCCAATCTTCTGGCTGGCCCCCTCTTGTCTGATTCCCCTCGCCTCCCACTCCTGTGTTCTCACCCCGATATTTGGAGCCTCTACCTACCCAACACATAACCATCTGCTCTGCCATAACACTAAGACCATTTTTCTGGAAAGAGGGATGCCCACTCATCCTTTCCCTCCCTATCCCCCAACAATAAAACTGCCACATGTGTTAAGAGCAAACAAAGCAAGAGTGCTGGAAATCTCCCTCAGGAAACTGCATACACACTCAGGCAGAGGCTTTGTTCTCTTTCTGTTGTGGCAATGGGCATGCAAACCGTTATCCCAAGGCACTAAAGATCAGATGCCTACATCTCCATTATGGAATTCAGGGTTTTGCAGGTAGGCAGGCTTCTTGTGGATTTCAGCTTAGAAGCAACTAACTCCTCTTCTGCTCTCTGAAGAGTTTCAAAGGCAGATAGCCTCTAAAATTAAAATCATTACAAAAGTAATAAATAGGAAACCATTAGAATCGTTTTAGGAATCCCTGTTGTTGGCTTCTTTGGCTACCTACATCCTAAGGAGGATTTGCCAGTGGGTAGAACAGGCACAGCTATTAGAAACAGAAGTGAGTGGTATAAAAAGTAGTAATTGCCGATGTGTTTTTAAATGATATAAGTCAGGAGTGGTGCGAAGAAGCAAGGGGGGAAAATCCTATTTGGTGCTGGAAATACTGAGCCTTTTTTTTTTTTCCTTTTTCTTTTTCTTTCTTTCTTTTTTTTTTAAGTGAGCTAGAGTGTGCCAGCTTTTTCAGACGGGAGGAATGCTGAGTGTCAAGGGGTCAGGATCAATCCGGTGTGAGTTGATGAGGCAGGAAGGTGGGGAGGAATGCGAGGAATGTCCCTGTTTGTGTGGGACTCCATTCAGATCATTGGCGAGCCGGGGCCGCCCTAAGCGTATAAAAGCCGCGGCCGCCCGCCCCAACCTCACACAACAACTCTTCCCCGCCGAGAGGAGGCAGCCAGTGCAACTCCAACCACAGGCGACCCACCGCCTCCAGCCCGACGGCAGCCGCCCCGGCCGACAGCTCCAGAAACGACAGCTCGGCGAGTCCAGGCACCCACCGCCAACCCAAGCCCACGATCCAGCCTCCCGCCGACCGCGCCGCGCCCACCCTGCTGCATACTCCGACCCTGGGTCCTCAGTGATCCGACCATGTTCGCCGAACTGGGTCGCGTCTCTTTCGTCTTCGGGATCCTACTTGCCCTCTGCAACGAGGTAAGCGCAAGGAGACCCCCGCAGCGGCCGGCGCCGGTGGGGAGGGACTCACCGGGGAAGGGGAGGGCCCGGCGGCGCGAGGGGCGTGCGCCGGGCTGACCGCTCTCTCCTCCCTGCAGCCCGCCTCGGGCCTGGACTGCAGCGGCCAGTGCCAGTGCGGGGCCCCGGCGCCGCGCTGCCCGGTCGGCGTCAGCCTGGTGCTAGACGGCTGCGGCTGCTGCCGGGTGTGCGCCAAGCAGCTGGGCGAGCTGTGCACCGAGCGCGACCCCTGCGACCCGCACAGAGATCTCTTCTGCGACTTTGGCTCCCCGGCCAACCGCAAGATCGGCGTGTGCACAGGTAAGACCTGCGGCCCCCGCCAGGGCCCTTTGCCCCTCGCTACCGCCACCGCCACCACCACCACCAGCCGAGGTGTCGGGGACACTTAGTGACCGGCCACCTTCTCCCTCATGCCCACCTTCCCACGAGAAAATAAGCCAATAAGCCTCACCAGTTGAGTCCCTTCTTCCGGCTGTTTCCAGCCCGCCCCCTGGAGCCCTGAACCCAACTCGCATCCCCAGTGCGCCTACTGTTCGAGTACCAGAGACCGATGCCTGACCTCCGCACCCCCCGTTTTTCCCATCCACTCCTTCAGCCAAAGATGGTGCCCCTTGCATCTTCGGAGGGACGGTGTACCGGAGTGGAGAGTCTTTCCAGAGCAGCTGCAAATACCAGTGCACTTGCCTGGATGGGGCTGTGGGCTGCGTGCCCCTGTGCAGCATGGACGTTCGCCTGCCCAGCCCTGACTGCCCCTTCCCGCGGAGGGTCAAGCTGCCCGGGAAATGCTGTGAGGAGTGGGTGTGCGATGAGCCCAAGGACCAAACCATGGTTGGCCCTGCCCTTGCCGGTTAGTTGAATCTTCCTCTAAGTCAGTGTTGCAATTCTCCCCTAGGGACTGAGTGCTAACTTTGCCAAGGGAAGGGGGAAATGTCTTATCCTGGCATCTTACCTTGTGTTTGTGTGCTCTGTTCTCCCAGCTTACCGACTGGAAGACACGTTGGGCCCAGATCCAACTATGATTCGAGCCAACTGCCTGGTCCAGACCACAGAGTGGAGCGCTTGTTCCAAGACCTGTGGGATGGGCATCTCCACCCGGGTTACCAACGACAACGCCTACTGCAGGCTGGAGAAGCAGAGCCGGCTCTGCATGGTCAGGCCTTGCGAAGCTGACCTGGAAGAGAACATTAAGGTACATGTTCTGCTCCTATTAACTGATTTTCATGGAATGATGGTAGATAGGACCAAAGTTAGGTCTCCAACCACCCTTGTCATTATAGGCCTATTATCTCCAAAAATATCTAACCATTGTGCTGTTTTGCTGGAATGAGATGTTATGTAATAAGAGCCATCAGCTTTCCACTACGAAATCCACCACAGTGTTAGTTAATTCAAGACATCCCAAAAGAGGCTGTGCCTATTTTTGGAAAACTGGCAAAGGAGACTCAAACTTCCTCTCCTCAAAATATAAACAGAAGTCAGACAATATAAGCCTAGAACACACAGAGACTGGAGAAAGCTACTTCCCTTGTAGAATCATTGATTTTTCTCTCCTCCCTTGTCTTCCTTAGAAGGGCAAAAAGTGCATCCGTACCCCCAAAATCTCCCAGCCCGTCAAGTTTGAGCTTTCTGGCTGCACAAGCGTGAAGGCGTACAGGCCTAAGTTCTGCGGAGTATGCACAGATGGACGATGCTGCACCCCTCACAGAACCACCACCCTTCCCGTGGAGTTCAAGTGCTCTGATGGCGAGGTCATGAAGAGGAGCATGATGTTCATCAAGACCTGTGCCTGCCATTACAACTGTCCTGGAGACAATGACATCTTTGAGTCACCCTACTACAGGAAGATGCATGGAGACATGCATAAAGCCAGAGACAGTGAGAGACATTAACTCATTGGGCTGTAACTTGAACTGATCCACATCTCATCTTTCTGTAAACATGATTTCAGTAGCGCAAGTTATTTAAATCAGTTTTTCTAACTGGGGAAAAGAAAAATTCCCTCCAAATCCAAAATATTGTGCCGTGCAACATTCAAATAGTCTATCAACCCCAGACACTGGTTTGAAGAAAATAAGACTTGACAGTGGGACTACATTAGCACATAGCACCAGAATGTATACTAAGGTGTGGCTTTAGGAGCAATGGGAGGGCTCAAAATCTTGCAGTAGTGTCGTGCCTGCTATTTGCCGGGTCATTGAGAGGGGAAACATTACCACGCTCACTGACCTGCCTGTAGCTGACAGCTAGGATGTGTTCTGCCATCGTGAGGCTGAGTCGAGTTCCTCAAGTCAGAACAGCAGACTCAGCCCTGACATTCTGATTCGAATGACAATGTTCAGGAATCAGAACTCTGTCTATTAGACTGGACAGCTTGTGGCAAGCTAATTTGCCTGTAACAAGCCAGATTTTTTTATTGGTATTGTAAATATTGTGTGTGTATATATATATATTTGTACAGTTATCTAAGTTAATTTAAAGTTGTTTGTGCCTTTGTGTTTATGTTTTTAATGCTTTGATATTTCAAATGTTAGCCTCAATTCCGAACACCATAGGTAAGACATAAAGCTTGTCTGATCATTCAAAGCATGACATGGATATTTAAATGGACATTCTGCTCAGTCAGAGTGACAGTCCATCAAAACAGATCATTTTGTTTGAAGGTGAGCCAGCGATGCCCTTGGAAGTCTGATTTGTAGGTTGGAAATGGGATAACCTCACTTTTGATGAACAAATGGCTTTTTTTTTAAATGAGTGGCTCTGTACAGTTGATCAGTTTTTCCACATGGGAGCATTTGTTTCTACTTTGACTATGACTGTTTTGGGACAGTTTATTTGTTGAGAGTGTGACCAAAAGTTACATGTTTGCACCTTTCTAGTCGAAAATAAAGTATATATTTTTTCTATAAAGAGCTTGGCTATTCATTTATTCTGTAAACATTTCTGAGTTTTCTCGCATATAAATGGGAAGTTTTGTTTCTTAAAATTATTCACCTATAAGTTTCTAACTATGTAATAATAAATTGGTTAATCCCATCAATATAATTTTTATAGTAATGTATTTCACAATGAATCAGATGTCATAAAGTTGCAGGAATATACACTATATTAAGCACACAGGCATTTTTTGTAGCTTCACAGTACTTTATAAACACATTCAACTGTGTCTACATTCTTCCTTCTCCACCAGCCCCTATTGTACTATTCTTGGCCCTGTTCTCATTTCATGCCTCTGGCCATTGTAGGCATTCAATTTCCAACCCTTCACACGATAAGCCTTGTGTATAGAAAATGTTTAATCATGTTTTGAATTTGTATGCTCTACTGTAGATCTATTTCTGAACTTTAATATCTTACTGTTAAATCCAAAAAGTATGAAGTGAAAGCTGCATTAAAATGGAGCAGTTTAATAAATCTCATTCCATATAATTCTGTTTCCAGTTGCCATGATAACCAATCACAAGTAGATGGTGGCATAAATAGAAAAGGGCGGGTAAGCAAATCTTTGATTCATTAACATTAAGAGAAATTTGTCTTAAATTAAAAGCAACTCCTCCATTTCCCTAAGTTTTGGGCTTTTTCAGATCTCAGGATCCATAGCTTACTAAGAGAGTGGTTTGTAAGTGACAAAATGAAATTGTTCTAGACACATGGTTTGGGAATAATGTTGGGCCTATCCAAGCCTCTAATGAAAAGTGAACTAAAGTAAATGGCAAAAAGAAATACTCCCAGCACAACTAGAAGCCCATTTCTTTCCAGATGAGAATAGCTGTAGATTCTAAGGGGAAGAAAAAAATAGTTGCTGACAAAAATAACCCACCACAGGGTAATTGGCAATGTTGTAGTCCTACTGTCATTTCAAAAGACAAAAACACATCTGAAAATAAAGGCTAGTTCAACAAACAGTGCTCATGTCACAAACCGAAAGAAAAACTTCCCATGTTCAAAATGTGAAAAATACTTCTGGTCAAAACACGGGACTTTAATGACACACCCACAAACTTACATAGCAATGCTGTCAGCTGCTATGTCTCTTCCCCAAGTGAATCCACACATGCACATATGTGCATGCAAACACACACACAGTACATTGTGTTTAGTTCCTTTTTTCTTTCTGTCAGTTGACTCCTAGTTGCAAAGACGAAGGGCCATGGTAAATGAGCCTGGCTGTTTTCAAAGGAATTTGAGAATTCTGGCAAGACAGGAGTAAAACAGAAGCATAGATTTTAGAATTTTCAGATTTCCACATTAAAAGACAGACACTAGATTGCAAAATCAAAACTTCATAAGCAATATTTATTTAAAAATTAGGTGGCATGGCATCCCTTATATCCTGAAATGTAAGTGGGATAAAATCAACCCCCCACCAAGACCTGCACTATGTCAGCACATGTGTAGGAAAAATGCCAAGGGTTGCTGGAGGATATCTGATGCTCCTGAGAACAGGAACCCTCAAAAATCACCGATAGTGAAATAGAGGACACCGATTTCACATCAGCTACTGAAACTGGTAGGAGTTTTGCCCTCTCCAACAAAACATACAGACCAACGTTCTTTCCACAAGGGAGGACTCCATCCATACTCCTGGGAGCAGAGTCTAAATTGAGTAGGTTGGAGATAAGGAAGATACTGAGGGAGAAGATCCAGACAAAACTGAGGAGAGAAACAGAGAATTAAAATCTCCGGAAGAAAACTGTCATTTTTTAAAATTATATTTTATTGATTATGCTACTACAGTTGTCCCAATTTCCCCCTTTATCTCCCTCCAGCCAGCAACCCCCACTCCCTCAGGCAATCCCCCACCATTGTTCATGTCCCTGGGTCATACGTATGAGTTCTTTGGCTCCTCCATTTCCTAGACTGTACTTTACATCCCCATGGCTACTGTGTAACTACCTATCTGTAATTCTCTAGCATATGAACATATTCTAGAGAATATGAACATATGCTAGAGAAATATTCAAGAGTGATACTGATGGGTCACAGGGAACATACTGGTTTTACCAAGTGCCGTCAGAATGCCCTCGCCTCTTCACCCATTCCCCCACACCCCGCTCCCATCTGGCAACCATCGAAGTGTTCTCCATATCCATGATTCTGTTTCTGTTCTTCTTGTTGGCTCAGTTTGTTTTTCAGATTCCATTGTTGATAGATAGGTATTTGTTGCCATTTTATTGTTCATAGTTTTGATCTTTTTCTTAAGTAAGTCCTTTTTAACATTTTATGTAATAACGGTTTGGTGATGATGAACTCCTTTGGTTTTTCTTGTCTGAGAAGCTCTATATTCCTTTCAATTCTAAATGATAGCTTTGCTGGGTAGAGCAATCTTGGATGTAGGTCCCTGTTTTTCATGACTTTTCATATTTTTAATACCACATAAAAACAACAAAAGAGGGAGTTCTGTGAAGTTAGAAAAGTTATCTAAACCAAGCCTCCTTTCTGAACAAAATTTGAAAAAAACTAATTTTACATAAAAAATAGGAAGACAAAATTGTCATAGTCAAATCCTATACAAAGTTATCACATGAAAAAAATAAAGGACAGAATAACACCCCTATAGATACTAAAAGCATGTCAGAAATATAGACCCAGAAAACATGTCAAAACTACAACCTGCAATTTCAAAAGAATATTAAAAAATGACATTAGGCATAAATGATAAAAGGAAACAAGTAATAACATAAAATGGCAACATAAATCAAAATTAATAAAACAGAAATATGGTGATAAAACTCAAGAAGGAATCAGAAATAAAAGAATTATATCAAACTAGAAAAAACACAAGAGTGAATAAATACACCGGATTATTCCCTAAGAAGAACAGATGGTGAGAAGGACAAAATTTATAAAGAAAGGATAAAAATGTTTCAAATTGTAACAGACAAATTGTAAATAAACATACAAGAACTGGGAGTATGTTGCTCTTTCCAGCCCTTCCTGAGGAACCTACTAGAAAAAGAAGCTCAGACAACAAAATGTCTGAGACATATTAACATAAAGACTGGTGGTAAACATTTAATGTAATTTATCTTTAGCATTACAACTAAGTAAAGATTAATGAGGAGAAAGTACAGGATGTAGTGATTATATGCTGTGACAGTGTAGACTGCAACCATAAAACATGGGGGAAGAATGGAAGTAGCATATGACTCCCCCTCCAAATATTTAACTGTTTTTCTTGGTGGTTATAGTGTTATTAACACTGCTATTCTGAGACTGGCAGGTATGAATGTACAATAAAGTGAATGAGCCATTTTGGATATTCTAATTCTATCCCTCGGGTTAGTAAATACCGGAATTATTGAGGAAGGCAGAAAATGGAGATGTGATATGAAAGTGGTTAAGCAAAATTCTGTAGTCTTGAGTTTGAATTAAATATTAGCATAAACTTATGATGCATTTTAGCCTTAAAACAAACAAACACAAACAGATACATCTATTTTTTTCCTGCACCCACTCACTGAAAAGGCTTAAATACAATGTCAACTCAAGAGCAATGAGCATCCCTAAGCCCAGACTGGGCTCTTGAAATATTACTTTCCCTTAAAAGAAACTTGAGCTTCTTGGAGAATGGTCGATTCCAGGTTTGCAAAAAAAAAAAAATGTGTAAGATAAATACATTTATGCTTAGAATATCTTTTCATATTGTATAATAATGAAGTTAACAAGGACCATTAAGATCATATCAAAAGGACTTGGGAGACAATTTGAAGGTACTCCGCATTAAAGATGGGGCAATTTGAGCTTCAACAAGGATAAGAATAAAAATGGCGTGCATTGTGTATCATCTATCCTTAAATTCGTTAGTTCATAATGAGAGTTAAAGAGAAAACCTGATTGGTCGTATGAGATTATTAAGAAGCCTACTCATTATACTCAAACTGTAATCTTTCTATGAAGACCTCAGTATCGTATCTTTGGTACCCTGCACATCTCACAGTGCCTCAGAATAGATCAGCCCAATCTCTACCTGCTCTTGTCATAAGTTAGAGATGACATTAAAAAGAAATAAATCTCTTAGTCAATAGCATTCATCTCATGCTGGTTAATTTAAAGTAATTTTATATTCTTTTAAATAATTTTCTGTATTTTTCTAAGTGTTCCATGTACTATTTTATAATCAGAAGAAAAGATATTTGAAATAAATCATTTATCTCCTCATTTAAAACATAGCAAAGAATATGCCTGAAAAATGTTATTTTTCATGATTTCAGATTTAGATAAACAGTTCACAATACATAAATCAATAAATGGCTTTGCTATTTAAGCCCTATTTTTGAATTAGCCATGTACCTGGATGTGTGTGCAACACACATGTAACTTCCGGAGAATTTCCATGTTCATGTATATTCAGTATATTCTCTTACCTAATTTTCCTATGCTCTAAAGAAAATCATGAGAGATTTTCCTACGTAAGTTTATAATAATTATTGTTTACCTCATGAATCATACTGATTATATATAGACGGTTGCTAAGACTATGAATAAAGTAAACAATATAAAATACATCCTTAAAATACTAAGTCAGATTCCAGTTCTAAATATAGGATCCAAAGCAATAAACATGGAGATCATCTCCTGTGTTAGATGTTAAAAAGTTAGTCAAAATTGAGTTAGTCAAAGTTGAGTTAGTAAGAAATGCAGAGTATCATTGATTAATTACAATTTGTATCTTAAGAATACAAAACATATTCAGAATTGCTTAGGTCAATAAACTCTAACACTATTTTTGTCAACACAGTTAACATGTGTAATTTAGAGAAATATAACTTTAGAAAACTGTCTGACAGTATTTACTAAAGCTAATCTATAGCTATCTGTGATATAACAAAGGTACAGATACAAGAAAAATGAACAAAATACATATATAAAATTCTCAAAATAGTTTTATCCACCCCAACACTGAAAACAACTCAAAACAGTAGAATATAAAATATTTGGGCAATGGGAAAATATATATCAATAAAAAGAACTACTGACATTATGCTGAATGAAAAAAGTCCAGGTAATTACCTGTACTTCTGACTGACTATAAATCACAGGTTCCCACAACCATGTGATCGGAACCATGTTTTGGAGCTCTAAGCTATAAATAGAGATAAAGTCCAAATACATATTTCTTATTATAAATCCCAAACTCAAAGCTAGAAGTACCTATAAAAAGAAAATCTCCCAAAATGCATACGTATCTTAGAGGGGTACTGGCCTTCCCTTTTAATCATCAGATGGACTCACGCCAATTTTTATTTAAATCTCAGAAGACAGGTTGACCCCTTCCAACATTCATGTTTTATTAGCTTATCAGTAGGCACATTCATTAAAACATACTTCCAAAGTGAAAGTAATGAAGAGAAGCCATAAACTATGTATTCGATGTACATTTAATGGGACTCAATAAATATCATGTAATTATAGGTCCCAACAAGATTTGAAAGTGTGTGGAGTCCCGTGTGGAAAATAACAGCTCACTGGGTGAAGTTCCACTTATGCAATCAGCGTTATCAACACATTACATTATGTTTATGTGCCTTTCTGCAGGATATAGGCAGGCAAGTTGTTGAAAACAACTGCTTTTATGAAAAACAAAAACTGCTCTGATCCATTCTGCGTTTACCTAATTAAAACAAACAAACTGAACTAAAAACCTAAAGACCCCAGTTAATGAGGCATCCTGGGGCAGGGCAGAAGGAGCCAAGAGAAGGGAGGAGGAGGTGAGACTTCCAATAAACTTTACTCACAGGTGAATAAATAAAAATTTTAAAGCAAACCCAGCTGTCTGATTTTTAAAAATGATAATAACTACTCTGCATATACTCACTTTCATACAAGAAACCATGATTCATGAATGTCACTTAAGGCATCTGGTCCTTTCCCTAAGAAGACTGGGCTATCAACGCTATAGTGATTGCATTTTTAGTTCAAGATGTCATACTGACAAAGGCAGTAATAATAAGGTCTGTGAATCTAAATGGATGAGGGACATCTTGTACTTATTGTGTTGTATTCTCAAGTGACCTTTAGTGTAGCATCATTTTTATAAAAATAATATACAAAGTACATAAAGCACCCAAATCTAATTGCTGATGTGATGGGTATTATAAAAAGAAGTTAGGTTTTAGGTAATATAGACAGATTTATCATAAACCATATGTAATTCAAGACTCAGTAGAGCAATTTGAACTGGGAAATTGTGATTAAAATTTTGACTTTATACATCTTCATTCACTGCTAAAAATGTTGAGTATTCTCCGTTTTTCAATCCAATTCATACTGATTTATTCTATGTTTGGGACTGAAGTCTTTTGAAATTGAAACCCTTAACATTAAAAAAAGATAAACTATTATTCTTTTAATCTTTTTTCAGATGTTCTTTTATATCATTCCAGAGGAATTTTTTTTAAATGAGAATGAACCTAACTCCTTATTTTTCTCTCCAGACTGAATTCCTCTCTAGCTATTTTTTTCTGATCTGTGTTCAGTATTTGTTATATCTTTTCTAGTGTGTTGTTATGAAATATTGAAAATGGCATTAAATCTAAGGGCTTAGGAAATATTTTCTACATGGCAGCTTTGTAAAAATTCTACTTATTTGTTTTACCCATAATTTGAGCTGATAAATCGCAGTGCAGAGACGATTTCCTGTCATTCATAGTTTTAAACCCAGGTTATTAGGCAAGTTTGCATATTTATGCAAAGAGCTCTGAGAGGCCTGGAGCAATTCCCAGGACTCCGTTTGCGTAGATGCCCTGATAGAGGGACTCAGTGAGAGAAGGGGCACCTGTGGGGTATGAGCCAAGCACTGCAGTTCCCTAGATTTGGGGAAGGAGTTAAGGACCTTATAGTGTGACCTTTGGAAGACCACTTGCAAGAAAGCCAGCCGCTGTGCTGGGGTTCTGGGAAAGTCAGTTTGTGTGTTCAACCTTGGTAAACAGCAAAAGAAAAAAAGTGGGAAAGGCACCAGGAATGGAGACCCGAGTAACACGACATACGTTCTTAGTTCAGTCATACAGTATTTGGTGGCTTTCCATCTTTTTGGTGTGAGTCTTCGTGAATTTTCTGCCTCCATTATGGTAGTCTTTCTGTCGCACTGTTTCAAACACGGTTGTTTAGTGACCTCCCCTACACCCAGATTGCTCAGCTAACTGGAGTACATAGAGGATGCCTCAATAAGAAAATATTCATCCATCTTTCAACCCAGAAGCTCAGCATCTCTGTCCATGGGAGTTTTCTTCCAGAGGTACATAGTGTAGCCAGTGGAGATCATAAAGGATTTTGAAAGATAGTGTGGCATTGTAACCCCCCAAGGGCTTCATAGGGAGGCTATTGAGAGCTGACCTAGAGGGGTAATGCCAAATGTCTAAAACTCTCATTGGCCACTGAAGAAAACCAGAAGCTTTCTTGAGGAGATTTTGGGATTGAGGTCCTTTAAAATTGAGCCTTTTAGAATTTAAAGGAATTTCACTGAAATAGAAATCAGGAGCCACTGGCAATCACTTGGAGCAGGATCTGCTGGGAAGTGTTGTTGCTGGTTAGGATCTGTGACAGTGTGAGCGGCCACTGGGAGCTGCTGCTAAGGAAACTCATGCTGACACCATTGGAAGCAGTGGCCCATGGAAGCTGTCATTGCCAACAGCTTTATGGTAGCCAAGAGACTCTACTGTGAGATGTCAACTGGGAGCATCACTGGTTGTATCTAATAGAGAACTAGGTCTGGATCATCTGCTGAAGGGTATTGGGGAGGAGGAGGTTGTTTGCTTTGTGTAAACATGCTTCAGTGAATTATCCTTGATGTTAGAGAAAAAGAGGAATACTGTTGGTCTAATTATGCGCCACACTAAAGGAGCATTGTAATTTCCCTCAAAACCAGCTTCTCCTTATGATCCTGAATTTCTAGTAGTGACACTCTACTTGTTACCCAGATGGAAACACTCCACTTCTTTCATCAACATTCAAATATTGCAACTTCAGTTTAGAAATTCACTTACAGAAAACGTAGTCCCTGGCCCACTTTTGGGGGTGCAGGGCATGTTTTTGTGAGCTTTACCTCCAGGAGCTCCGTGAAAAATGGAGGAAAATCCCGTCTTGCTTCATGCAGGAGGGACAGAAAAGTAATCATTCTATTTATTTATCATTTTTCCATTTGCAGTTCTTTTATTTATTTATTATGTTTATGTTAATTTTCATTTACAGGTGACATTCGATATTCTAGAACTTTCAGGTATACAGCATAGTGATTAGCCATTTATATAACTTACAAAATGATCTTCCCCAATAATTCTAGTACTCACCTGAAGAGGAACCATTTTAAAATATAGTCCGTTCTTCTTAACAAGGCCAGCCCTCAGCAAAGATTATTTTACCAGAATCTAACTTATGGGGATTTATTTTGTCAGAGATTACCCTCTGTGGGGCAAAAGAAACACCAAAGCCTAGCTCCCGTGAACCATGTAGTCACACGTAAAGTGGGGAAACACTCCCCTTCTTAACTTCATTTCGTCAGCATTGCCTCACATCCTCTCCTTATGAGCTTTAAATTTGGCCCTGCCTCATGGCTTTTGGACTTTCTGTTCCCTCCATCTAAGCAGATCTTTTCCTAAGAACTTTTAAGGTGGTTAATACTAAGAGAACCGGGTCTTGTCCCTCGTCTTCTCCACTTCAACTGTAGGGCATACAACAATATTAGACATGAAGTCAATAAATGTTGTTGAATGAATGACGCCAATATGGAAAGACAAATGAGGACAAGTTTGTAGAAATGGGAGAATGGAGAAATGTTCAGATTACTGCAATAATTTCAAGGTTCTGCAGGAAAAACAATCTCTGTTAAATTTTCACTGCCTCACCAGATGGCTTCACTAAGAAAATGTTAAAGTAGCTTTCACTCAATAAATAAAAATGAACCAGAAACAACAACAACAACAACAACAATCTTGGTGGTTGCTATTTTGCTATAACTCATGAAAGGTTAGGTTCCTCTGAGTCAAGGAACTTCCTTTTTCTAGAGCTCAGAGAAGAAGAAGAAAAAAAAAAACAGATTCACACCATGAAGAAATAAGTGGGGTGCTAAATTAAGCCATAGGGGAAATGAGTTGATTTAATTAATGTTGATTTTCTATGAAGTGCAGAAGGAACCTTGCAAAGAATTCCTAATGCTAGCAAAATTGGCAACGAAGAATATTTTCACACTTGTAATTGAAAAATGCAAACTGCCTACATCAGTAAATCCCAGAAGATGTCACTAGGGACAAATAAGTAACTTTATTGGCCATCAAATATCTCCATGACTTCACTCCTAGCATTCTGACATGGAGCCGTAGGGTGTGCAGAATGGATGGCACAGGGATTACCTTCAATGCTAACTTTCTAATTCTGTTACAGTGCCAATTGCTGTAAAGTATGCCCAACACTATTCTGAGGAGAGTGTAACACAGTGATCAATGCAAAAAAATCCTCTTTTAAAATTAGATCAGGAAAAGAACGATGAGAAAAACCTTCTCACTTGGAGGAGTCTTTCCTCCTGAAAACTCGTACTAATCAACCTTCCTGTGGTGATAAACCAGTACCAAATCTCAGTATAACAACAAACGTTTATTTCTTGCACAATTCCATGTTGGCAGCTGTACCTCCTTGCTGTGGCTTAGTTCCATGTCCCTTCTCATGCCAGGAACCAGACTAAAAGGGCAGTCGAATTTGGGATACAACATCATTACCAAGGTGGAGGGGGAAGGGTAAGAGGTAGAGCCAAATCACACAACTGCCCTTAAATCTGTTGCTTGGGTGTGGCATTAGCACTTTCCATTGGCTGAAGCAAGTCATATGGCCAAGCTGACATAGTTGCAAGAAGTATATTTTGCCCACAGGGTAGTTCTGCAAGTCACACGGCAATGGGTGGGAATGCATAATTATTCTACAAGGAAAAGAATGAGTCAGAGGGAACAATAATGCAATCTACCACAAGACCCAGTTAGCACAATCAATTTAAGCTTATCCTTTCCTCGCAATAGACTCTAATGAATTTTATAAGATTTGAGATTCTGAAGCCTCCTGCAGTTTTGAACTCCTTAATTAAGTCCTTGATCTTGACTTCAATTCTGTTTCTTTGTTCAAGTCTGTTCTCCCATGGGGCACAAGGGTTTAACCCATCTTCCCCTTTATCTAGACCATACAACCAACCAACTAGGTATCACATCCTTTTGTCATTATATGTAATCCTCCCAGGAATCTCTGCATATTCAAATAGAAGGTCTGAGAGGCTAATGAAGTTGCCAGCTTCTTATGTTAGAAATTAATATGTCCAGGATGTGAATTCTATTGACTTTCTGACACACCTTGCTACCTACTATGTGGACAGGCCTCATCCAGGAATGGGAAAGGTCAGGTATGCGCTGGGTGGAGAAGGGTCTTCAGGGTCATTTTAAGATGTTGGTCGGCACTTTTGAGTTCTTTTATTATAGAGGTTTCACTCTGCATCATATGAAACATATCAAAACAAACCCTCATTTCACACCAAATATAATTTTGGGCTGTACATTTTTTGAAAGGATACTTATAACTTTATTTTTGAAATTATTTGATTCTAGGTAGCATTTGATTTATGATTGGCTATGATTTATGATTTATGATTGGCTATCATTTGTCAGCTATTACCATGTGTACTCAGGATGTATTTCAAAGTAAGAAATTCCAGCTTCCCAAATTATATTCAAATGCAATGAAATTTGTATAAACACTAAATTTAACAAAGATTATAGTTGACAACAATGTTATACTTGTAGATTTTAATTAAACATTTATTACTTTCAATTTTCCAGTTTTCTTATATTATTTAGAGACCATCATATTATTTTCAGGACTCAAACATTTTTGTGGGCCTGTGAAAAGCTCATAAGCTCCAGATTTGTGCCTACACTGCCCAATGAATTAAATAGCCCTGAAGATGCTTTGTCCTGGAATTATCCATTCTGGGTGAGGAAAAACACATCCTCAAAGCATGGAGCCCAGAGACAGAGCCTTGAGAAGAAACTAAAATAAAGTCAGGTGCTGTCCAAAAGTTAAAGAGTAGGATCTGTTTGTGAGACCCCAAGACCAGCGAGGCATTTGAGATTGAACCTGAAAATAAGAGTGAATGGGGAGGATGGGTGGGAAGGAGAGCTTCAGTAGGAAGATCCCACAGGTGCTGGTTCCTCCATGGCCACTGTGGAGGTCAGAGCTGCTGAAAAGATAGCCTTTAAGTAGAGCACATTTTTTTATGGTTGACCTTGGGGGCAGGGAGTGCCTTTCACTTTCTGGCTGCAAATGACTAATCCACTAGACTCCAGAACTCCTGAATGACACCATTCTTGCCCCCTCCAGTTTCCAGAGAGATCCCTATAGATCCCCTTCCACACTTTTTGCAGGGGATGCATTTTTCCCCGAGCGCCCCCAGGGTTTTTCCCTTGGACATTTGGCTGTCCTGAGCTTTTGATGAAGTGTCGCTGACTCTGATCCCAGGAAAGCCATGTCCTTCCTGATGCATTTCTCTCTCGATTTGACTTGTCTAATGGAAATTGTTCAGTTGTTGAGGTATATTTCTTCTGCAGATGAACTGTACGTCCACCCCCAAGGTCCAACGTGATTTCCATGTCCTGCTCTCACTTTCTTATACTTACTCCACTTTGTAACTCTTAGAGTCATGTGGCCTCAATGATTAAAAGGATTCGTTTGACTGCAATGTAGCATCTCAGCTCTCTGACATTTTCCATTTCCCATGGAATTATATTTCCAGTCTGAAGAAGACCACTAGGTTTCCATTTGATTTTGAAACAGAGACAATTGATATACCATTGTAAAATTGTTTCCATAGCTTCTCTTTTATGATAAAATCAGTTGTCTCTTCACCTAACCTCAGCAAAAAAAAAAACTTTTAGACTCTAATTTCTGTTTCATCTTTTATAAAAAAAAAATTTTAATTTAGTAATGATGCCTTGATGAAGAGCAACATTATGAGTCTGCCCCCTGCCTGATCACATCCCTTATTTATCATAAAATGTGGGGATATATTCTCAAGGATCTCTAACCACAGAGCTATCATAGAGATGTCTGTTTCTGTTAACGAGTTCTTCAGGAGTGAAGTACTATCAGAGGAGACATGGCTGTCCGTCCTGATCCCAGGCAGATTCGGAGGGAGATGCATGAGATGCAAGAGAGCACATCATCACGGTGGGAAGACCTGGAGCTGAGGGTGTTCTGAATGACCTGACCCACCAGGCCAGGCACTGGGTAAGGGGCCATCTGACCTGACAGTATAACCAAAGGCCTCTGGTGGCCATGTGAGTGATGTCCCCTGGAATTGCACAGTTTGCCATCTGTGTGATTGTCCACTGCAGGCCTAACAGGGGCCATTGAGCCTGATAACAGAGAAATGGAGTTCAGATCAGGACAAGCGAGCAGAGGGCAGAGCCCAGCTGTCCTGGGTTTCAGAACCGCAACAGCCATCCTCTGAGGACTAGATGAGGGGCAATTTGAGACTTCACAGAAATAACCTGACCGTTACACTGTCCTACCTGTAGCCACTGGCCACATGTCAAAACTGAGTGCTTGCAATGTGTCTACTAGTGTAACTGAGAAACTAATTTTGAAACTGTATTTAATTGCAATTAACTTAATTTTTAAATTAATACTCATTTTAGTTATTAGAAAACTTCATGTGTGATTGGAATAAATTAGGTATATAAAGGTATTTTTCAGCTATAAATTTTATGAAATCTAAACACATCAAATATTTCTCACAAAAATTGGTGTCCAAATTGAGATGGACTGTAAGTATAAAATACACACTGATTTCGAACACTAAGTATGAAAAAATGTAAAATATATCAACAATTTTATATTGATTCATGTTGCTATATGCAATTTGTATTGGGTTAAATAAAATGTATCAATATATTTTATTATGTACATTAATATAGTGTAAAATATATTAACAAATTGATTTAATATTATTTAAATATAAATGTTAAACATTCATACATTTTATATAAATATATATTACATAAATTTAAAATAAATATATTAATATATCATTGCAATTAATGTTACCTTTTTCATTTTATCTTAAACATGACTTCCAGAAAATTTAAAATTACATATGTGACTTACATTTTTATTAAACAGTGCTGCTCTATTACATATTTATATATATCCTCTAGATTGTTTAATACTATAATTTTTAATGGTCAAATATTGTACAAATGATTTACTAACCTTTTTTTTACTTCTCAACACATCAAGAATATTACATGAATACTCATACAGTTTCATAAGGATTCAAATGAATGAGAGATCCCTGTTTGCTGGGATAAGCTTCTTACTGAGCCAATTATGTAAGTTGAATCTCTATTCCTTAATTAAACTTTCTCCCAAAATATTGATGGCAGAAAGCTGGCAGGTGGTGAGGCCTGGACCACTCAGTGTGTTTCCAGGAATCTGAATAGAGACTTGGCTAAAAGGCATGTTTACGAGCTTAAACTTTCATATTGTATTTGCCCTAGTTGCAGTAACAACAACAGACTGCATCGCCTGTCAATAGTACCCACGGGCTATTCCATTATATAGGTTTATGATCCAGCAATAACACTGTTTTTAGGGGATGACTCTGTATTGTTGACGAATCAGGCAGTAACCGCAGAGTGCCTCTAAGCAACCAAATACGAAACAGATTGATGGACTTGCTGCACTTGAAGTCTTATAAGAGAACAGAGAGCAATGAAGACTCAAAATAGATTTTTTATAAGAAATATTTTTCTTAAATGTCAACTTTTGAAGTTCAACTCAAGTATAACAAATCTGGACTTCTCATACATAAGAGATAATTAATTTGTATATATGCCTACATGTACTGGCCTCGTAAATGCCTACATTTACTTCACAAATTTCCAGATCCCAAAGCAGTAGTTAATGGCATCAATATTTCTTGCACAGTTAAAATTGTCCAAAGACAATATTCACTATTAATTCTACTTCTCAGCGAGGTATTATCGCACTGTAGAAAAATCGCGAATTTCTGGTGCTTCGAAGACTGACATTTAAATCCTGGATTCACTTTACTTGTGTGATCTTAGAATATAACTTAACCTCCCTAAACCTCAGTTTTCCCATCTGTGAAATGAAGAAATAGTAAATGCCTTGTGTGTCCATGTGAATATCTAATTAAGTGTCCCATTCAGTGGATCCTTTTAAGCATTGATTATATGCTAGCCCATAATAGCTAATATGTGATAAGCCATCAGTAAATATTCTTTTCCTTCCTTTCCACATTATGTTACTTAAACATCTAACCTGGGTCCGTTAGCGAATATGGAGGTAAACAAGCAGAGATTAAAAAAAAAAAATAGAAATGAAGCACAACACCCTCCCTAACAGGCTAATAAAACTAAATATAGTTTGGCTTTTTCCCCCCTCATTTCTCTTGCCTGTAATAATTTATTTTTAAAAGACATGTTAGAGGGAGTTCACTGCAATGTATCATTTACTCTTTCCTTTAATTACATCGACATTGGTGGTCATCTGAAGGTAACTGGAAATGGACGATTATTATTCCCGCATTTTTAACCTTCATCTGCAGAGTTGCTACATGAAGAACTGAGTCCCTACATTCAAGAATTAAATAATAAAATACAACAGAAGTATATACACTTATTCTGGAGGCTCTAACATCACATGAAACATTCAAATGCATCCACGTTCCCAATTAAACATATCAGATGGATAAGTGTAAGAGCTGAGATTAGTTGACTAAATGACATTGTTTTTTCTTGTAGATAGTTAATGAACCCTTCATTTTGACTCATGGTTTGGTCCTCTCTTTTCATGACTTGGAGATAAAACTTTGTTTTTCAAATTACACACCCTCTTTGTGGGCTTTGACAATCGTATCCCTGGGCAGGCATGCTATCCAGATTACTTGACAGATCAAAATATTCTCAAACGTTAGGAGGGATCCTCAGAATCCTGCAAGCTTTGTTGAAACAAAGACTGCTGCTCCCCACCCTGGAGTCCGTCTCAGGAGGTCTGCGGTGAGATCTGAGGGCGTGCATTTCTGGCAAGGTCTCTAGTGACTCCCATCCCCGGGGTCCAGGGACCATACTTTGAGAACCACAAGTGTGTTTGCAACTTCGGGAATCCAGAGGATCAAAAAGACACCATTAGCGAGGGGAGCTGCACTTAAATAAGTCAGGGTGCATGTAAATATCCAGAAGATATTTGGTTTTTACCTCAAACTGCTTACTGAGTGGCGAGAGTTCCTGTCTGAAAGACGTGGTGTGGGTGCAGAGAACAGTAGAGTTCCAGTTTTCCGTTAGTTTGTAGAATTCTCTGGGGAAAGCCGCTTCCCCCTCTGGGTTTCCGTGCTACCAGCGTGGAATAGGTTTTGAGTATCAATGAGTCGATGGTAAGGCACTCTGTTGGTGCAAGCTAGTGTTTTGATTGAGTGAGAAGTGAAAGAAACGGGGAGCTTAACGTCCTTGGAAGAAATGTATGCAGTCTAAACACTACCACAAAGAGGGGCGGGCGATCTGGGAGAGACACTTGGCACAGTCCTCGGCGGAGGCTAAAGGCCCTCACGAGCATCTATCCTGTCACAGCTTCGGGAAACAGCTGCTGATAATCCGGGAGCGAACTGAAAGAGCTGCGGCCTGGCTGTCCAAATTAGGGTTCCTGCAAACTGTACCCATAAACAACTTGCCCACATGGTCAACAGTGATACCATGTGACAATGACTGACAGCAGCTGTGCTGAGGGACAGATGGGTTCTCTCTGTCTGGGGCTTGGAAGAGGTCACATTCCCTTTGTATTAATGTTCCTAGTGGTTATTGAATAATTTGTTGGAGAGAGTGAGGCCTCCAAAGAGAGAATCCAGGCTCTTTTAATAAAAGCAGTTAGATTTAAAGGGGTTACACAGAAAAATAAAGAAAAGTGACCCATATTTGTCCACTGAAATGGGTGATTTGGGTCATGTTCATAGTACATTGTTTCTACAGTGGGGAGCATGACCCAGGCCTCAGTCTCCCACACCTACATGGACAGAGATAGAGATAATCAGGTCAGGAGCAGCTGTCACAGGGCCACCCTGCTGCACGTGTCTGTGGATGCTCGAGGACTGATTGAATGATGTTAGGCATTAAGGACATTCTGGGTGGATTTCTGTTTCTGGGCAGTAGATAACATTCTCCCAGCAAAAGCATGGAAACTCTGGATAAATATAGCCCACGTTCTTTAAACTGCATTGTTGAACTCAAGGGAAAAAAGCAGTTCCATGGGGCCTTCAAGAATGAATGCAAATAACACTGAGGCTACGTAGGAGGGGAGAGGGTTTCCAGTCCCAGTAACCAACAGCCTGGGGTGTTAACACCCACATGAGCACAGAATACGAAGCCCTGACATGGGAGGTAGAGATGAATGTAAGACCAGCACCCCACGCCCCAGCCCCAACAAAACTACAACACTTGTGTACCAAACCCCAGAGAAACAGTTTGGTCTGTCCGGACAGTGGAGAAAAAAAAATCCTCTGACATACATAACCATGGGCTTTTCCACAAGCAGTTTGAGGTTTGAAATAGCACTATTTATGTAGTCTGGAAACCCCCAAAACTAGGAGATTAATGTAAAAATTAGTCCCACGCTGCTGATCTCTTCAGGGTGCCAGACTGAAGCAAGATGGAAACATTGTTGGACAGCATATTCCCAAGCCACACTGTGGAGGACTTTCATAGATAAAGATGAGTTCATAATTCAAATGTATAAAACAAATATTAAAATAATCTTTCAGAAGGGAACATCGGGGCACAAAAAATTAGAATCTTAGACCTTCCCAAATTAACAGAAAGGAGGAGCAGACGTCAGCGAGGGACGGAGGTGGGAGTGACAAATAGTTCTCTGCTCCAGGCGCTTAGTCACACGGTATGTGGTGGATGGCGGGCACCTTGCCACCCCACCACGGGGCCCCCACCCAGCTCCGTGCTGAGAGGACCTAAGACAATGTCCAGGCTCGGTGGAAAAGCCTAAGTGTCATGTATGGTGTGTATTTAGTTTGTTTATTTTCTCTCTCTGGATCAGGCATGCCAGGAGCTATCAGATAGTTGGTGATGAAAAGTCTGTGAATAAAAGAAAGAAGTAGCAGTGAAACATGAAGTCTTCTATAATGTCTTCCCCAGCCTACTCATTTTATACATTCCCATTGTTCTTTGTACAGCTGTTTATTACTATGACTTCTCAGCGACTAAGATTAGAGGTTTAGACATCTGCCTCTAGCACCAGGCACTGAGCTGGTCGGAGGAAAGAAGAGTGATGGTTCGTTCAAGTGTGTGAACAGGCCCTAGGGCTTATCAAAGCACTCAGCACAGTGCACGGCCTTAGTAAAGATGTGCCCGACCTCACTACAGAGTAAGTGAGGGGAGCTAAGTCAGAAGACGGCATCACTTTTAACATAAACAGCACTTCATCCTTTATGTTGTCTTCTCAGGCAAATGAAAACCATTCGCTTTATCCAAAGCACACAA
>PVKM010004273.1:0-25062 GCA_004027735.1 Carollia perspicillata
ACCTCTCGTTCTTGTTTAATTCTAGGTCAAATCACCAAAAATCGATTTGCTGGAAACAAATTTACACAGAAACCATATTCCAAAGATATCCAAACTACTAATTAAAAAAACAACAGCTATAACATTTATGGCAGTTTATATTAGATGGGATTTTTAAACAGCTTCTGATGATTTCTGCTATGTTTTAGTTGACTGGGGTTTTCATTTAATTGTTTTCATAGAAGCATTCTAAGGAACTGAAATTCAGTCTCACAATTACAGTACTGTTAATTTATGCCTTTAACACTGTGGCGCAGCGGGTAAACAGAAGCACCTTTTCATTGCAGGTGTGCGTGGGGAAGGTCAGGGTAAGCATCTCTGAGATCGGAATGACCAGAGGAGGCCAGCCATGATAAGATCTAGGGGAGAGCATTCTAAACTGATAAAATTTAAACTTTCTTTAAAAGTCATGTTTATAGTATTTTATAAATTTTATGCCAAATCATGTTGCCCTGCCCCAGCTGCCAGGGTGGCTAGGGAATTCAGGAACTGGTACTTCTAGCTTTCTTCACTGGAGGCAGGTTGGCCTCACTAGGAACTGTCCATCCCCAGTGAAAGGGGTTCACATGCGAGCCACCAAAAAGAATGATAAATGCCATTGGTATCACTTGAGAGGAATACTGAAAATACTGTAAACAAAATAATGAATTGTTTTAAATAATTTGTTTTGTTTAAAAACATTTAAAACTATCTATAAATACAGTTTTCCTTTAGCTTCCAGCTAGTTTCATCTCACTACTTTGACTTGATTTTCAGTGACCAGCGAAAGTTTCTCTACTGCAGGTACTTTGGATCTATGGTTTGGGGAATGAACAATTCTTGCAAATATCAAATGGCCTCAACATAAAAAACAAACCACTAACTGGTGAGAGATATCCTTAAAGAACATTGCAATCATTTATGGGAAATGATGTGCTGTAATATTTGGAGAAAGTTAATTAAAATAAGTGTTTCGTGAACTGGAATTGGCAAATTGTTTATGCAGTTAACTGGTAATACTGAGAATTGAGTTTTGGCAAATCCCACAAGTTACTCTCATCTTTGCAAGTTACCCACAAGTCCTGCCAGTTCCTTGGCCCTGAGCATATGAATTTCTCTTCACTCAGGTCTGCAAATCAGGGCCTCTTCCCCGACCTGCCTCCCCACTACGCACGTGCAGCGGTGCACGTTCCCAAAGTCGCAGTTCTCCACCCTCCGGGCCAAGCACTTTTGCATTTCCTCATTCGGGAGATGCCAGGAGCAAACCTAATAATCCCGATCAACCAAGTTTAAATAAGAAAATAACTATTTCTTTTAATTAAAAATACATCCAGGAAACAGGAATACCATACTTGTTGAGCAGCGCCGTATCCCAGCTCGTGATGGTCTCAAACTGGCTGCCCAGGTATCCCAAGGCCCTGTCTTTTGGGGCTTCAGAGTCTCTCTGTAGTTTGGCGCCCGGTTTCCAGCACCAGCTCACAAAAGGCCCCAGAGGCCAATAGGAGCAGCGACCACTCCCAGGGCAGTATTCTGGATCTGCAGAGTTTCCCGCCTTTCATTCCAGACAGTCCTATTTCCAACCACATGATACCAGTGTTCCTCCAATGGCCAGGTTGCAAGGAGCTGGTGGGGAAGTCAGCTATTAGCTAAAACACTGGCAAGCAGATAGGCTGGGGTTGGCTGTTGCCTGGGCTAATCTGAAGGGCTCTCAGCAGGCCTAGGATTGAAGGCATTGAGGTTCAAATAATAGGTACTAGAGTCACCCTAAACTCTGGCAAGTATCTTTAAATGTTATTTATATGCAACAGCACTACTGCAGAGGACATAGAGTTTGTGCTTACAAGGGAAAAGGCATTCATATATATGAAGGAATTTACAGTGATGTATATACATATATATGAACATGTACATGCAAATATGTATAGCTACATATTTATATGTATAATTAAAGATGTATAATAACGATATGTGTAGAATTGTTTGTTGTATGTTGGTCTTTCTATGGACTGTAAGCTCCTAAAGCAACATCTATTTTCTTTTTAATCTTTATATACTTAAAGCCTAAGAGAGTAGACGCTCAATAATTATTTGGTGAAAAAATGAACATATTCACCCCAAACAATATCAAAGTTTAGTATAAAATTCAATTTTTGTGAGATGCTATATGTTATCAGATGAATGACTATTGTCAGACACACACTGCCAATAAATTACTAAAATTGCTATAAAAATAAATTACATCTTTGTGTGTGTATATTAAAATGTAGGCAATATACACTGGGATAATGCTACTAGTATTAAACCAAACCACTTGAAATGTTCCCTCTACTTATCTAATGGTCTAAATTGGCTTAAAATATTTAAAACTGAAATCTTAATAATTTGACACAAACTTATATACACTTCCTACTATATCATCTGGAGCTCAACAAATATTTGTTGAAAGTATAAAATAGCCCATTTGACTGATTAGGCAAATCAAGCACAGCCTAAGGATATATGAATTTGGCTTTTAGAGGGGTGGAAGAAATAAAGTTTTTATGTACCTGTAAAGAATCAAGATGTAAGCATCCTTCTTCTTTCTTTTCTACTTTCGTTTTCTGTTCCTGTGTGATGCACAGTAACAAGCTGAGCAGCTTAGAACGATACCCATCCATTCATTCAGTACAGATGAACTCACAGCACATCAGCAGTCCTTCACAGAGCAGCGAGATTCTCTGCTCAGGGTCCCGTGATACCGACATCAAGGTTTTGCTCAGACTTAGTTCTCCTCTGGAGACTAGGGAAAAACTCACAGCCAAGTTCATTGTCATCATTGGCAGAATTCAATTTCTTGCATGTGTAGAACTCAAGGAGCTCCTTATTTTGCTTGCTGTCAGCTGGCAGTGGGGCTCTTCACAGATTCTGGAAGCCACTCACATTTCTTGCCATGTGACTCCCTCCATTCTCCAACCAGCAATGGCACGTGGAATCCTTCTGGTGACTCAGATTTCCGACTTGATCTCTGATCTCTGGACTCAGATTTAAAGGATTTATGTGATAAGGTCAGACCCACCTGGATAATCTTGCTCTCTTAAAGTCAACTGATTAGGAATTTACAAGTGCCAAATCCCTTTTGTGATATTGATGTAACATAATCATGGGAGTGATACCTCATTATATTCAGATTCTGTCTGTGCTCAAAGCTATGAGATTACATAAGGGCAAGGGTCATTGGGATCATTTTAGAATTCTGCCTATGACATTTTCTTACTCAGGGCTTGGCTTGAGCTCAGGTATTGTTAATTGTGTATGTGTGTGCATGTGTTTGGATTATTCCAATGTCTGAGGTCAGTGGATTGGTCCATGAAACAGAGATCAACTGCAATAGCATACAATATGAATACGTACACTATGAATATACCTCTGTTCAGCGGTATCCAGCCATGTAACCTGAAAAATAGAGACAGTTACTGAAGAGGATACAAGACACAAGAAACATTGTACATAGGACAATGATGCCTCAGTCCCCTTCAAAGTAGGCACCTTGGGACCTCATACAGTTCTCCCAGTTGCCATCAGCTGCCCAGTTGTATTTTCCTGAAGCTCATGGACAGTCTGAAATCTCTTCTTTTTCATAGGTGATGTCAGTTTTGGGAAAAGCCAGAAGTCTCAAGGCACCAAATCTGGGCTTATTATCGGGCTGAGTTACCTGGGTGATTTGATGTTTTGTCAAAAATTCTGTAGAAGACATGACGCATGAGTGGTATGTTGTTGTGATGAAGCTGCCAATCACCAGTTGCCCATAGCTGTGGCTTTCTGAATTACCCAGAGGAATATTCAAACTTAATGCAAAATTTGACACAGATTTGTTGCTCTACTCACTCAGTCATTTTGAATGTGATGGCCACACAGTACACATGCTCACTTAACAGTATCTAACACCCCCACTGATTAGTACAGCGAAGTCATCATTGTTCACACGTGAGCAGCATCCCAGCCCACTCTCCTTGGCTGACAGGTTATATTGATGTCATGAATACTGTTCTCGTTACATTAACAATGGCTGGACTTTTTCTGGAAGACCTTGTACTTTGCTGTCTGGTCTCTTGGACAGCTTCTGTTTCTCCTTTACTCTCTGGGTTTGAAATCCAGCTGTGTCATCTAATAACTCTGACTTTTGGCAAGTGGACTTGCCAAACCTTTGTGTACTTCAGTTCTTATCTGCAGACAAAATGATAGCACCTAAATCATGGTAAGGATTAAATTAGAGATTGCTTTTTGACTAGTACTCTGTTATTTACTGCTGGAATTTCAATAAAAATTCCTTTTGGGGCAAAATAGTTTTTTAGATAAATTAAAGGCAGGGAAAAATAAAAAATATATTAATGATGATGGTGATAATAAGAGTATTTGAGTCATTATGATGTGTGAGGCATGGCCATGTTCAATGTTTTAAGTAAATTATCTCATTTAATTTAATCTTTGCCATAAAGATGAAGTGGAATGTATATGCAATGAAATAACACTCAGCAATGGCAAAAAATGATATCTTACCATTGTCACAACGTGGGTAGACCTAGAGGATATTATGCTAAGTGAAATAAGTCAGGTAGAGAAAGACAAGTACCATATGATTTCACTTACATGCAGAGTCTAAAGAACAAAACTTAGCAAACAAAATAAAAATAGACTCATAGATATAGTCAGCAAACTGATGGTTGTCATATGGGAGGGGTTTAGGGAGGCTGGGTGGAAAAGGTGAAGGGATTAAGAGTTGCAAATTGGCAATTACAAAGTAATCATGGATATGTAAAGTATAGCATAAGGAATACAGTCAATAATATTGTAATAACTATGTTTGGTACCAGCTGGGTACTGGAAATATTGGGGGGGGATTACTTCATGAGTTATATAAATATCTAACCACTCTGCTGTATAGCTGAAACTAATATAATATTGAATTTCAACCAAAACTGGAAAATATCCAAAACATTTAAAATATTTAAAGGAATAATTTAATTCTTGCAAATTTACTTCTTGCAAATAATTTAATTCTTGCAAAATATTTTACAATTTAGGTGTTATCACTGTGTTTACAGATGAGGACACTCAGGTGCATGAAGGTTAGTTCACTTGTCAAGGTCAGAGTTAGTAAATGGCACGGCCAGATTTTAACCCAATAGGCTGACAAAAGCTTTTTTTGGCAAAAGCTTTTGCTCTAACCTCTAAGCACTAGGTCAATTCCTAATAAATTGGAAGAAAACATTAGACTAAGACATTTTTTAAGAACTGAATAAAAACATATTAATTATTTTTGAGGCAGCTTTATTGACTCCCCTTCCCAAATATACACATACACATTTATCTTTAGGATTTACTTCAGCATTCATTGTACATTTTTCTTTTGTTGTCAGTTTCCCTTTGAGTTCATGATCAGCTGAATTAACAGAAAGAGATTTTTTACCAAAGCTACTAGTGAAAAAATATAACTATATGGGCAAGCTCCTAAAGACATTAGGGAAGACAAACGTAAGAACCCAGGGTCAAAGGCTGGGGAAGGTGGGTCTTTTGAAAGCCAAATTGGTGCATATTTTTAATTTGGTGCAAGAAAACTAGGTTTTCCACTTAAATGACATGTGGATTTCCATTTGTTTTTGGTGTTTACACAGGACAGGCAGTTAATCCACAGATAAAACCAAAACCAAAACCATTTCATTGACCTATAACATACCTGCAATAAAGAGCACAACCCAGGTTTTTTCAAAAAGTTTAATTTGGCAACTTCCAGGGCAACTGAATTTGGGTTCTGGGAAAGGTGTTTGATAGATAGTGATGACAGAGGGGACCCAACAGTGACCTGGTTGTTTGGTGTATCTTACACTTGTGTCCCAGTAACAGGAATCAACACCAGGGCCAACCTGTTCCAACCAGTTCATATTCAAAAGCATGATGAAGAAAGCTTGGGTGAACCAGCTGTTCTAGTGAATTTATACAACACTACCAGGAGACCTGGTGTCCCCACTGCTGTGGGAGGCTTTACAGTACCCAGGACAGCTGCCTGAATGTTCATTGTGCAAATAGCTGCAGAAAATGGCTATAATTTATGAGGGGTGGTTGGGAACGACACAACAAGCCTGGCAATAGTACAGGGAGAAGGAAGGTCACTGCCTGGGAGGTGAATGACTTTGGTTCTCACTTGGCCTCTGCTTTAATAAAATGTGTTCTTGGGCAGGTACTTTATTTTCCTGTCCCCATTTCCTTACTCTCAAAGTTAAGGGGTTGGACAAGATGGATGATTTCAAGGAATGAGGATTTTCCTCCTTACCTCCCCTCTGCCTGAAGTTATCAGAACCTCAAGAAGAGGCAAGAGTAATTTAAATAAAATAGGGCCTAATGGCTTTTTTAGGTCTTCATTTTCATTTTGAAGACTCCTGTGTACATACAGAAATATTAAATAAAATCTGTATGCTTTTCTTCTGTTGATCTGTCTTATGTGACTTTAATTCTCAGGCTCAGCCACAAATCTAAGAAGGTAGAAAGAAGTGCTTCCTCTCCACCCTTTCCTCTGAGGTCCTGGGAGATTAACCCATGCATGTGCTTTCCGGATTTTGCTCCACACACTGGTTGGGTAGTGTTTCCCCAAAATTCATGCCCACTGAGAGCCTCAGAATGTGATTTTATTGGGAAATAGGGCTTTCGCAGATGTAATTAGTTAAGATGAGGCCATACTAAATTAGAGTAGGCCCTAAATCTAGTCGTTGTTATCCTCATTGGAAAAGAGAGCATCTAGAAACACAGGCACACAGGGAAGAAGCCCATGCAAAGGAGGAGGCGGAGACTGGAGGTACACCACTGTACACAAAGGAATGGCACGGATTGCCAGTAACCATCAAAAGCTGGAAGAAGGAGGAAAGATTTTTCTTAGAGACTTTGGAGTTTGGGCCTACCAACACCTTGATTTTGGGTTTCTGGCCTCCAGAACTGTGAGAAAATAAATGTCTGTTATTTTAAGCCACCTATTTTATGGTACTTTGCTGTGATGACCCTAGGAAGAACATAGAGTTTGGTACCAGGAGTAATTCCTATAGAACATCACATCTTCCATCCTCCTACTCGAGTTCTTTCATTTCCCTCTTCATTCATATTTCCCTATGCTGACATACACTCTTTTTAAAAAGAACTCTCAGTTTGGCTTGCCCTGACAGCCCTTCAATAAACTGTTTCTGTTTCCTATCACTGGATACCTTCTTTTCTAGGTAATATTAAGTTCTCAAATATGCTCCCAAAGTCCGTAATAATTATCACCTATCTTATTAGGTTCTAACTCTTTGGCTGGTTGTTCCAGGCCTTACTTTATTTGGTTTCTTTCAGCTTATCTGACTCCCTCACATGTTTCCTCCATTCTAGCCAGACGACCTACCTCGAAGTCTTTGCTGGTGCTGTTACCCTGTCTCTTATTTCTGGAACATCTGAAAGCCCCCTATGGCCCCTTTTCCTTGTCTCTATCAAGCCTACTTAGCTTTCAAGACCAAAAGTCAAAGATTCTCCTCTGTGACACTTTTCCATCTTCTTCCAAACATACTTGTTTCTTTGTTTTCTGATCTCCTTTTATAACTTAAGTAACCACCACACTTAGGTATCTTTTGCTCACTAATGATTTTGTGACTTCTTTTAGCTTCTCCAACTTGATTTTAAGTTGTAATGCCAAAGACTATGCCTTTATACTTCTTTCTATCCCCTAGAGGGCTGAGTACCACGATGGGTACACGTTACGATTTAGATAAATTCATGTTCCTGAATTACAGGGCAGTAATGGGTTCTTCCACAATCATAGCCAGAGATTTCTGCTAGGAGAAAATGTGCTTCATCTACTAAAATTCTCTTTAGAACATCACTTATTGAGAGGGTCAATAAGCATGTGAACATAATCTCTTTAACCTTTTGAAAAGCCTTGACAAAGTTCTACACCAGGGGTTACTTAAAAATAAAAATGAGTCATGATGAGATTGTGGAGAATGTTTTGTCATGGTTAGGGAACTGGCTTAGCGATCGGAAACAGCCTGAATCAACTCTTCTGGTAACAAATTCCATATGTTTACGGCCTTCCGCTCAAAGAAAACAGGCCCTTCTCTGAATGGGGAAGTGACATGAGGGATCCCCAAAAGGTGCACAGCTCAGTTTTATTTAGTGTGTGTTGGAAGAGAGAGTTTACGGTGAAATATTTCTCGCAAGTAGAATGCCAAGTTGAAAGAGGGAAAACTCAGGGGGACCTTGAGAGGATACATGTCATCAAAGAAGTGACTGATGAGTCCAAATGCTGGCAACGATAAGGGAATGCATTAGAGCAAAAGCAAGAGAAGCTAGTTTTAGGAGGTGATGAGTTCTGAGCTATCTGTCATCACCAAGCAGGGGAACCAAGACATTGGGTTCTCTGGACAGGCTACTAATTTGGCCTCTCTTCAAACAGTGCTGTTAAAATATTTGATCAACATGTATTTAGAAGAAAGGCCTTCTTTTCTATTGTCCCGAGAAATTCAGTTCAACCCCAAAGTTGCATATCTGCTTCAGGGAAATAAAACAACTCTGCAGCTGACTGAACCCACCCTCCCTAGTGCCTGTCTATTATGATTCTAACATACGTCTTGGATTCTCATTTTCTCACTCCAAGAAATACTGGTGCTCCAAATGTGCTCCTTTTTGGTAATCAGGGAATTGTAATATAAGAGTTGCGTTGTTGCTGAGAGTAGTCTTAGGAGGAAAGGAGAATGTATACATAACCTAGAAGACATGAATAGCCAGAAAGAAAGGGCATTATTACAGGAGTATGAGTCCCCCTTTAGGAAAAAAAAAAACACGCAGTACTTAGAACCATCATGCGCTGGTGTGCTGAGAGGTGCAGGGTGCCCGAGACCACCAGACCCTTGCACCCATAGCCAGGGGGTGGCAAGACATGGATAGTAGTGGGAGTGGGTGCTGCAGCCTTTGCAGTTGTGTGTTTTGCAGCTGCATATTTCAAGTATGGAAACTTCTGCAACAAGTAATCACAGAAAATTCAAACCCCTAGCCTTTCATCCTCCTATAAAAAAGAATTTAAACAGAAAAGTAGTAGGCGTGAAGTTAGTCTTATTTTAGGTGTAAGCCCATCTGCTGCTAAAGCCGAGATTAGAACAGTTCACAGGGAAATCAGGATTTCAAATTAAACAGATAACAGTGACTCTCCTATTTAGCAACCCAAATAGCTAAAGCAGAAGTCATGCTAGACGGTGCGCCAAACAGTGATGCACAAGGACTGCCTTGAAAGGAGAAAGCAGGACTTCTACTTTTTCTCTCTTTTTAATTTAAAAAAGTCCTGCCCAATGACCATAGCCATTTCTTTTTAGGCAACTTGTCCATTTGCAGGGTAGGGCAAAAGTAGGTTTATGGTTATGAGTACTCAAAACACAATAGTTGATTTTTGTATTATTGCTTATTAATTATTGTATTTTTTTCCATATGAACAACTGTAAACCTACTTTTGCCCACCCCTGTATAGTTCAACAAGAACCATACACAGCCTCAGTCACCTCCATCGTTCCTAGCCAATGCAAGTGGTAGCTCTTCTCTTGCCTAAGGTTTGATAGTCTGTAACACTTGGTCAGGCACATAGCTTCCTCTTTTGTATCTTTTGTCCCTTCTCTGTCCTGACTCCTTTTCTTTTGCTAATAAATCTTGTCCTTCTTCAGACCCAGATTCCTGTCTAGTCGCTTTTATCACTCTCCTTTTTCCTATAAAGTGGGAAGAGCTTTTTTTTTACATTCACAGCTGTATTTCTTCTTGTAACCCACTCATCAACCAATTTTAGTCTGCAAATGATCCCAAATTGCTCTTGCCAAGGTTCCAGTGACCTCCAACTAGTTAAGTCTAAGGAAGACTTCCATTCGTATTTTATTTGACATTACCCTGGCATTTGAATCAGCTGACGATTCCTTTCCTGAACTCTCATTTTCTTCATTTCCTCTTTTTTTTCCCCTTCCACACAAAACGGTTTATTGTATCTCTGGTTTTTGCAAACTTAGAATTCTATGCTTCTCTTTCAAACGTTCAAGTTTCCCAGAAATCCTTATCTGGGCCCCACAAAACAGATGGGTCAGAGGGACATATTTGGGCGTCATTAGCACCTGGACCCACATGGAACCATCGTAAAGATTATGTATAGCAATGAAGGAATAAGAACGATGATATAATCCTAAGGAATGTTAATATTTTTAAAGTTGGAAAGAAAAACCAGGGAAGACAAAGAAAGTGCAATCAGAAGAGCAGATAGGCAAAAGAATCATTGGAAAAGCCATGAAAGAGTGTAAAAAGGGAAGTGGCCCATGTCCTAAATTAGGAAGGTCAAATAGACTAACAATAGATGTAGCAAGAGTCCAGTGTGGCCACTGAGGAGACAGGAGACAATTTCAGTGGAGTAATGAAACAGGAGCTCACTTATGTGTGTTACTAAAAAAGATGCAGATGTCAAATTTATACTTAATTTTCATGAAATTGGTCTTGAAATGAGAGGAAAGAAGAGAATAATTTAGGAAGAACAAAGAGATCCTTTAGGATGGTAGAGACCTGAACATGCTTAAAAGTTCAGGCAACCTGAATTTCATCAGCAGCAACCTTATTACAAATGAAGTGTTAGTTTATAGAGAGGTTATTAACAAATCTAGTCTGGCTTTGTATGTGCAAACTATCCATGGGAGATGGCCTAATAAAATGTAAAACTACTCGGTAAATGTTGGTTTTGGGGTCAGAACCTGGAGACCTGAATCCTTTACCAACCAATTTTAACTACTGTAGATCTCTGTTGCTTCATTTCAGGTTGAGGGGATTAAGCAAGATGATCTAGCTCCCATAGACACTTTTGCAAGGTCTCCTTTCTACTCCAGAACTCCTGCTTATCTTTCAAGCTAAATGTCTGTGACTCCAAGGTTTATGCACATAGTCTCTGTGTCTGTGAGTTCTCAATAAAAAACTCTAAGCTTTATATTTCCATTTTAATAAGAAAAGACAAGCAAAATTTTAATCATTTGGATGATGAACTCATGTCTGCAGATTTTAGCATTTGCATTTATTTTTGTATTTGCAAAAGTACATCTAGATTCCTTTTGATCCCTAAAACATTTCAAGAAACTTTAAAAGTGTTAGAAAACTTCTTTAGCTACCTATGATGGTTTGTTCTGTTTTCAAATTGATATCCGACGTTCTGTGTCTACCACTGAATTCATATTGTATTATTTCATCTGAGTTAATGACAAAACTTCAATTTTATCCCAATAATTTTCAACTAAAAGACATAGTCATAAACTAAGATTTTAATTTTGTGAGTGAACTCGTGCGTTAGTAATTTGATGGGATACCATGGAATTGACATATTGCAGCAGAGTAACCCAGAGGACTGGTGGAAAGAAAGAGAGGTAAATTTAACCCCTACTGAATGCGCTATGGCCAAGTGAAGGCCAAAAGACATTACATGGTCCAAGGCTCTGCAGAAACTTGGATGAAAAAATTTGTTGGAAAAATGGGATCATCACATCACAAACAATAACATAGGCGTACAGAACTTAAAAGAACCTGTGCCATTGAAGTTAGTATCCTTTTCACACCGAGTGAGAGAATTTTATTACAACAAGCAACCTCAGTGTCTACATTAAATTACCTTATTTGAATTTTAATGGGCTTTTTGGTTTATTCTTACTTTATAATTTTATTTTGATTTGGTAGTTATAGAAGAGCTATAGATATAAGTTTATACCTGGACTTATGCTCGTATATATTTAAGAGACATTTCAATTAAATGATTTAAGTTAACATAGATACCTTGTTAATTCTCTTTCCTTTAAGCAGTGTTCATACTTAAGTCTTGAGAACTTCATGTTGATTATATAGCTCTATGGATTTCTCTAAACTTCCCTGACTAAAATGTGGGTGGGTGGACAATATTGGTAGCTAAGGGAGGCTGATGACACAGAGAAAGATTGACAATTATGGGAACTTCATGGCAGAGTTTCTCCATAGCCAGATTCATAGCCTCAAACTAGGGAGAAGCCACATGGAAAGGCAACACTATATCTCAAGTCCAATTTGCCAAACTCTGAAGAAAAACAAACGAATGGTGGCAGGTTAGGGTGGCGGCAGAGCAAAGAGCAAAAGTGGCTGAACGAATGCCATGTTAGTGTTGTAGTGTCCAAGGAATTGGGTAGCAAAAGTAAAACATGAGTCAGAAAATCAAAAGTGGTTTCCAAAAGGCCAACTCAAGGCTGCAGCATAAATAAACGAAGCAGCCAGGAGGACGTCTTCTGCCATATTCATAATGGTCAGACCCTTCAGAGAGGACAACGTTCAGTGAATAACACAAGTCAAATGAGGACCGTGAAGCCTGGTGACGAAAATGGTGGGAAATGGCACCAAGAATATTGAAAGAGATTAAACAGTTATTATTTTTTTTGGAAAATGAAAGAATAAGAACTTATTTCAATTGACTACTCTGCAAAAGGAGATTATATAAAATTGATGACTGGCAGTTCTCCAGTTCAAATAACAGAAAAAAATCAAAGTAGGACACAATTCTAACTATAGGGATTTAGAATGCTAACATGGAATAGAAAAGACCTTAAAGGGGACTTGTGGAGAGCTCACTGGATTCTTGATAGATGGTATAGAAATTGCCTGTAGGAGAGTTGGTATAGCAGTTTACCGAGGCCCAGTTCTGCCAGAATAAAGTCTCAACCTGGTGGCCATTTCTGCATAGCTCTGAGATGAGAAATGACTGAAGCCCCACAGCAGTGTCCCGACTGGAACTCCACCCGGCCCCTCTGGCTGCAGGAAAGGGATGAGTCAATGAATCCAAGGTTGCCTGCTGAAGAGGGGAGGTCATGTTTGGAGTTCTCTGAGTGGAAGGAGCTGTGTAAATATTAGGCTGCCTTTTTTATTAAGGTTCACACACAGCAAATTATTTTCAGTATTTGCTAATACTTGCTACTCTAAGTGTAAACTCCTGCAGGAGCTTTTTCAGGCCCTTCTCAGCAAAGGGTATGAAGAGTTGTTTTGTTTTTTTTTCTTTCCAAAGTTTTTATTCCTTGGTGAAGGTCAAAATGCTTCTGTTTCACTAGAGAGCTCCCCAGAAAGAGCACCAAAAATAAAAATAAAAAATAAAAAGGAGGATGGGGTGAATGTACCGAAAATTTGGCTTTTTGCAAGGTAAGTTGAGAAAGTTTTACAAGTGTATTTCTTACAGTCTTAGTTGTCATTTAACCATTTAATGAGTGATGATCTCACAGCTTGCCCTGGAAAATGTAGACTGGAAAAGAAAATCACACTGACGATGCTTTTAGCTTTTAGGCGACTGCTCCAAAAGTTCATACGTGGGGCACAGTGCTCTGAGGAGTTCAGGGAAGAAGTCATTTTAGGAGGATGGTTACAGTGTGAGATGGGTAGGGAAAACACTGGAAAATGTGACTACTCTTATGACATCCGCCGTCTTTGCCTTTACCATGAGGAAAATCTGAGGATTTTTATCGGAATGAGTTCTGATAAAGTGAAACCTGACAAGACCCCAAATGTCCGCCTTCCTAAGACAGGAGTAAGCAGGGACCTATCTCTGGAGGAGCTCTTCCATCTGCTTGTGTTTTATCCTTAGGATTGAACTAGGGATGGAGAGAAGGAGGGTTATTCAGGAAAAGCTATAATAACATTCTTTATTACCACATCTTCTTGGAATCAGTATTTTGAGTCACACTCAGGATATTTTAAATAAACTAAGACGTCGAGAAGTTAGAAACAAGCAGTTTCTGAGAAAATTGGGTCTGTATACCTTGAATTAAAAATGAAACACATCTATCTAGCCAATCATTGAATGTTAGTCTAAATCAATTAAAAATTATTTTAATTGCCCACAGTCTGAAGTGAGTTTTTGAGTTTTCTGGAGGCTAATCTGCCCCACATGTTTAAATAAATAACCACAGAAATTAGTGAGCAATTTACTCGTGGGTAAGTGGGAGAGATCTAGTCTTGTAGTTGCTACAAAGTTTGAAGGCAGAAAGTGTAGTGGGCAGAGCTTTGGACTAGGAATTAGCACACCTGGGCCTTAACTCCTCCTTGTAACCTCTTGGGGCATATGCTTCCATGCTTGAAAGAATGAAAATGTACTTGACCTCTGTACCTACATGTCCTCCATGTAGCCTAGTCTCAACAGATCCAGTGTTGACCTCACCATCTTGTTTCTATAACTTACCCTTCTTCCTGTACTCTCTGTCATAGTGAGGGAGCCATTGTCCACCTGGCCATCCAAGAACAAAGCCCTTGGATCTAACCTACCCTCTTTGCATCCTTTCCTTTCTCTCTTCCATAATCTGTCTCTCTCTCATTCAGTTTGTCAAAATCTGGCCCCTTTTCCTTGTAACATCTCTTGACTCTGTGACCTTCTCTGCTGCTTCCTTCCCAGAGCTCTGCCTCAGGGCACACCGGCATCTTGCCTCTGGTGCATTCTTCCCTCTGGACTGTTTTCCTTACCTCTCAGCAACCTGGCCTTCTCACTACCATCACTGATGCTTCTAAAGCAGGAATCTGCTTGTACCTTCAGGCTAAACTCCAAAATTCTTAGCATAACATGACCTTCATAATCTGATTTCTGACCAGCATCATCTCTTGAAAAATGCTTTTATTCTGCAGAGAAGGTACATACTTGAGATGTTTCTTTTAACACGTGCCGTGCTCTCTCATGTCCCCTTAATGGGACACGTACTTCTCTTTGCTAGAAATTTCCTTCCCACCCCTCTGTGCCTGAACAACCCCATTCAGTCTCTGAGATTGAGGGATTATCATTTGTTCTGAACCTTCTCCCCTATCCATTCCACTGGCCCCTTTGTCTCCCATCTGTGCAGGGTGTCCCTGCTCTGAGCTGCTAAACCACCTGGCACTTTCATCCCCCACTGCAGCTTCCTGTCTGCTGGGCTATCTTCTGCAGTAGACTGGGAGGGCAGCTCACTTCTCTCTCCTGCACCTGGCATGGTCCCTGACACTCAAGTGTTAGGTCAAGGATACAAGTACAAAAAAAAAGGAGAAGGGGGGAAAGAGAGGGAGGGAGAGAAAAAGAGAAGGTGAAAGAAGGAGAGAAAGCAAGAAAAAGTGACTGGTGAGCAGTTTGGTGAAGGTGAGGAATGGGATTTAAGAAAGCGAAGGTGAGAAAGGATTATCTTAAATGTCATAATAAGTAATTTGGATTTACTGGTCTGAGCCATGGGAGGTATTAAGGACTTTTAAATGAAGAGATATACTTTGTTGTTACTTTAAAAATTCTCCATATTTATTTGTCTTAAAAACTAATATTTATTGAATAACTCCTATGCATTAGGCTCTGTACTGGACACTAGAGGCTCAGATACATATTTATAAGATATGATCTTTATCTTCAAGGCTTTCGTAGTCAACAAGAGGAGAAGGAAGAGGTGGCAGTATGATAGAAATATGAATGAAGCAAAATAGGGGCTCAGAGGAGACAGTGGATGTTGAAGCAGAGTCTTAAACATGGTAGAGGCTGGCTGGATACTCACCAAGTTGTTCATCTCGTCTTAGGTACACAGCTGAACTCTATTTTCCAGCCTTCCTTGCAGGTGAGGGGAGGATATTACTGAATTCTGGGCAGTAGGAAGTAGACATTCCAAATCCAGGACTGACATCTAAAGCCTCCTATAGGTTATGGGAATCTGAGGAGGTAGCATGAGTTGATAAACCCCAGGGGATTGGCTTGCTTTTCTGGGCCCTACTTAATCACAGAACAGTAGCTGTGATGGGGACTATAGTATTAATGGAACACAAGACCCATTTTTATCGAGATAAAGAGACTGAGTCCCAGGTTGATTAAATGACTTGGTTATACTTCCTTTAAATGGATTCCTAGAGCCATGGGCCCACAAAGAGTTTGTCTCATTAGAAGAATTGTTGGCTTTCCCCTAAACCACAGATGGTGAGCAAGTTCAGAAGTTAATAATCAATTGAACTGATTAATTACCTACAAGTGCCTTGAACAACAATCTAATCTTTTGTCTCCTCTGTTTTTCTCCTCCCTTTTCTCCTTCTCCTCCTCCTAGTCCTTTCCCTAGTCCATCCCCCCATGTTTTCGTATTATTAACTGTACTGCAAGAAGGCAAATTATAAGTCACAATGACATATATACTAAATCCTCCCCGGGGAACAGCTGTCAGCATCAGTGCAGGTACTATGGGCTTTTCTGTGGCCCTTTTGGAGGCTGACCTCCCTTAAAAGCAGGCTTCAGGCCCTCTTCTCTAATGACAGGCACTCTGCCTGCAGAGTACAGAGAAGGGACTGTTGGCTTTTTCTAGAGGCTGAATACCATTGGAGTTCCCAGCTGGCTTCCCCTGCTCGAGGACTTAGGGCAGCTGACACTTCTGACACCTGTGCTTCCAGGTGGTCTTCAATGTGGCTATAGCTGACTTTCCCTATGATTGGTGTCTCTAACTTAAATAGGTTTGAGACCTATGTTCCCACCTCTCCCACGTCCCAGAGGTCCTAGTTTTGTGGGTTACCACCTGGCACTGAAACTCAGAGTCTCTGGCCAGAGCTATTTGGGCACGTCTTGTATTCAGGAGCACTGCTTCTCAAAATGGCCCTGACCCTCTGGACACTTTAGATGACCTGATCATGTGTTGCCATCACTTCCCTGATCTCCTAACAATAATTTGAAAAAAAATTGGGAAGAGTAGGTTGAAATACCCAATACTACAGGGTCTGGCACAAATAACGCTTCCTTTTTATTACAAAAATCTTTTATTATCAGACACATGTAATTCTGAAACATAACAACACACTCAAGCACACCATATGACATTTTAGGTGAAATGTTTAAATTAAAACTATAAATTCTTACGCCCATATTGTTATGCTATAAACCATACTCAAGCGGGCATTACTTCTTCTGGACCTTGTATATAATGGCATCCCCGAGAAACAAACAATATTTCTTTCTTTTGTGTTCGCTGAATATTTGTAGATCCACTCTGGGGTTTTCTTTGTAATCTGAATGTATCAAGGATCTCAAATTCAACAGAATAGGGTGGGGTGGATAGGGATGAGAAGCAGACAATGACTGGGATTAGGAATATTATGGGGCTTTTAGGGCTGGGGTGCTAAGGTCAGTGAAAGATAAGAAGATAGGAAGCAAGGCTGGGCAGGAAAACCTTCTGTGGTAATACAGATCTGATGCCTAGTAAAGGAAAGGGAGGAGAAAGCAGAATTGGTCAGGGAGGTTGTGATTCAGACCTGACCAAGGTTCCCTGATCTAATGGATGTTTCTAGAGCAAAGGTGGGCTGCGAGAGGAGTCCTTCACTGAGTGGGAATGAGGCCAGGTCCTAGTACCCACTGTGCTCAGTCACTGGCTGTGGGCTGCCAGGGAAGGCTGGCAGATCCTTAAGGTGCTGGCCCTGGAGGCTGTCACCTAAGAGAGGCCTTGGAAGCCCATCTCTTGAAGGGAGGTCTGAGCACATTGCCCCCAGCTGCCATGTGGTGGGGTGGGCGTGGGGCCGGGGAGTAGGTGGCTGCATAAAAAGAGAAGTCGTGACAGAGATGATTTACTTTTTATCAAGAAATGAGTGTCATCATTTTTTTTTTTTGTTGTTTTATAAAAAACTCATCACTAGTTATAAATACATGTGATTATTGGATACATTTAAATGCATTCATTAAGCAGTCAAATCACATTAGATATTAAGGGCTTAGAGCCTAGGGTTTGGGAGTATTTTACATTTCCCCTGGGTCTAGAGCAGGTGTCTGCAAACTATGGCCCATGGACAAAATCTGACCGTAGTCTTTTTCTGTGAATAAAGTGATTGGAACACAGCCAGGATTCTATTGTGTATGGCTACATTCACACCACAGCAGAGTTGAGTGTGACCTGTAAAGCCTAAATTATTTACTTTCTGGTCCTTTATAGAAAAACTTTGTTAACCCCTGGACAAGGGCGATGCTGCCTTCTGATGTTCCCTGTGTGTGACTGGCCCTACTCCCGGCCTGATGACCTTTTCAGACTGAATTAAAAGCCTCTGATAACCCCTTCTAGCCTGACTGATCCCCCCCCCTTCATTGTTTTAGTGGTGGTGACTGGATAATGGTAGGGCCCTTGGGACTTGATTTGCCACAACAGCCAGGACTTGAGGCTAAGGCTTTCAGTCACAAAGTGATTGTTTATTATATTGAATAACATACTCAACTGCAATTTGTCTGCAGGCTTATTTATCAGATTAACTACAAGGACTAGTTTAAGTGAGATGTGATGGCTGGGGTGGGGGTCAGGGATAATGACAAAGGTCTAGGCTGGGTTTGATGTTTTAGGAGAGGGCCCTGGGAGTCTGGGATAGAAAGCCATTAAGGGTGAGGAGATGAACTAGAGTAATTATTGCCTGACATCAATAACTCTGCTGTCGGCAAAGTAGTCATTCAACACGTATTTATTGAGCACATAAATAAACACTATATTCCAGGTCCTGCTCTAGGTGCTGGACATACAGCAGTGAACAAAAGAGACAATAATTCCTGTCCTCATGCAGCGTACATTCCACTGAGAGTAAAGCAGACCATAAGCGAAATAAATAAGTGAAATACGTACGCATGTGTGCCTGTGTGTGTCGGATAGTGAAAAATTGCTAAGGGGAAAAAATAAAGCAGGGAGTGGAATATATGATGTACATACATGATTTGGGGTTGGGGATGGGGGACATTGATATCTTACGTGGTGTGCTAGGTAAGGCAGAATCTCAGAATTCTGGAAATCTTCAGGATTCCTGAGAGTCTGAGTAAAAGGAAGTAAGAGTTTTTTCATGGGTCTTATCCTCAGCCTGAACAACAAATATTCCAAAAATTAAATGAGAGACAGACATAAACACAGACAAAGAGAGGAATATTACGCATCGACATTGTAAAAGTGTTTCCCAGATAATATTACCTGGAATTCCTGACAAATATATTGCGCAAAAAGGAAACTAATAAAAATGGGAATTGTTGCTACAACCATTTTTTGTAAGCCTGTGCCATCTTCAGAAGTAAAATAGTTGACGAGATGTGTGAATGTTAAAATGATTAATTTCAAGCCTACTGGAGCCGAGGCTACTGAACTTGCCTATAGGTTAAAACAAATTGCAGGGCTGCCCTTCTTGAAGGATTTCAGGCATGAGTACAGGGTTCTTCGCAGTGTTAGAGCACCCCACAATAAAAGTCCAGGCTATAAATTTTGCTTGCTTCCCGGCTAAATGGGCGCTTTGAGTGGAGACAGACTGGCGGGAGCTGAAATAGTTAGTTAGAGCTTTGATTTACTGCTGCTGGAGCTTTCCATCCTACTGAGAGTCCCGAGCGGTGACATCAAGGCTTGCTGATTGGCTGCTGGGTAGAGACTGAGGCAGCACAAGTAATGTCTAACTGCAGTCAAGGTGTAGGCAATACTGCTGTAACTTCGTGTGGTGAAGTCACATGACTACTAGGAGAGGAAGAAATGGGACGTTTGGTGATAAATCTGTCGAGAGATTAGTCTTCTCTGACCCTCATTTGTTTCCAGGAAGTCCTGCAGCGGTGTCACTGATAAGAAATCACCTGTGGAAATTTGCTGTTTGTACTCAATACAACATTTATGGTGGAGGCCAATTTATAACATTTGCTTTGAAAATTCCAGACCCAGGGCATCCCTATGGATTGATTTTTTTTTCTGGTGCTAAGAAAGCTTAAATGAAGTTTGACCAAAAACTAAAAACAAGCAAATAAAAAAAAAAACCCATTTGATTAAAAAAGAAATCCACTGCCGATGCTGGAGATAAATTCAGTTGGACACTATGTGGTTAGAACATAGCTGAGGTCCCTAAGAGTTGTTTTAATGCTAACTCCAGGACTCTCCATTTCAAAGTAAAGAATATATCATTAAAATCAATAAAGGATTCTCTGGCTGTGAGATTTTAAAAAATTATTGTTCAGTCCCTTGTTAGTTTTTCATCAGGTTTCATTTGATATGTTTCTATTTACTCTGATGTTGGTAAATCTCTCTTAACACTGTAATTATAGGAGTAAGATGGAATATGTTTTGCTTAACATCTGCAAGGAAAACACAGTGTTTGATTAGTTTCTTTTTTGATTTGCAGTTTGGAGGAGGTTGATTAATCCACTGGTAGAGTCATTTGTTCCATCTTAAGTTACACCCATTAGCAGTTATAAGTCCATCTGTGTAGTTAACTGAAATTTTTGGAGGATAAACAAGGTCATAGATCTCTAAGTATATTAAAAAATATAGTTTTACTCCTTAATTAATGAGAATCTTTCTAAATAGTGCACACGAACCATATTTTAAGTGTTCTTTTGTGAAAAGAAATTTCATTCACTTGTCTGTATCCTGAGTTGCCATACTAGTTACCTTCTGTCATCTTGGCTTGTGCTACCATATTGAGTCACAATTTTAGTATTCATTTAAAAAATCCAAATATTTGGTTCAGTTACATCATATCTGGAAACTTCTTGGTTCAACTGTCTTTTGAAGGGAAGATCTCAAGAGGAATGTGTGTGGACAAACACGTGCTCATTCACACCGCCTCCTCTTCTATTGCTATGATGTAGGTGGCGCTTTATAGTGACCTCAGAACCGACCATGTGAGCCAGTAAAAGCCTCACTGAGGGACCGTTATCTCAGAGAGCCTCAAGGGGAATTTATTAGTGTCATGTTAAGTTTTTAAAAGCATGTGCCTGATGCAACACTGGATTGAATAAAAGCCAGAATTTTAGAACTTCAAAAATTTTCCATTTTGATCTACTTCTTACAAAATGTTGAAAAAGGAAAAACAGAAAATGGAACTTGACTGGCAGCTTTTTCGAGATCATAAATTCAAAATAATTAGCATGGTGGAGAGTTGAAAAGTAAAGTGAAAATAACACTAGAATGGGGAGACTAAGCTGAATGAGTACCTTAGAGAGCATCAGTCTTATCGGGGAGAACCAAAAAGCTGTATTGGTTGCTCACCATTTTATTTATTCCCATGTCCTGGTGGCCAAACACCTCAGATGGCAGGTTACATTTACCACCCATTGGAACATATTTCCATCTCTGTGCATATGAGAGGGGCAATGAGATTTTTTAATAATTTCAAAGGTATTTCTGAACTCTACAATGGGAATGCAACAGGCTCCCAGTTTTCCAAATAATAACCAGAACGTAGATACACAGACTACATGAACCCACACATCTTGTCAAAAATGTTGCTGGATCTGGCATCCAGATTTGGCTGATTCTACTAAAGCTCTGGTTTAATAAAGGTAGCAACCCCTTCTGGTCTAAGTCTGTTTTAAGTCCTTATTAGCTTTAAACTCCTAGGCAAATTTAATGCAACTAGAAGTAATATAAGCTCTTTTTTATAGCATTTGTTGTGAAAATGATAATAATATGTAGCAAAAAAAGGTATACTATAAATATCTCTTAACCTGAAATTTGGATATCTTACCATTTATATAGATTTATAAAACTGTAAAAGAGAGAGAGAGAGAATGAAATAGAAAAATAAATGTATAATTATGATAATTGTACTGTAAACAAATTCCTTATGTTTAGATTCTGTTCATTTTTAAGAAGATGAAGCTTTAGATGGTTAAGTTTTAGTTCTTCCCCATGACTAGAACTCATTCATTATGGGCACTTAGAAAAAAGCTCTAAGTACAAAATAGTGCCTTTTGGAGCATGGTATAACTGAATATGTCATTTTTCTCAGCCTTCTTCAGTTTTTAAATATTTTCACGTAGTATTAAAAGAAATCCCATTTTGGGAACAGATGTATCACAATCTTCCATCTTGCAACCATCTGCAGGAAGCAAACATGGCGAACTATTAAGTATCAACCCGAAGATCCCCAGAGGGCTCACGAAAATGATGTTTGGTTGACTAGAGATAAAGAATGAGTGACACTGAAGAGGACTTCAGAAAATAGCCTCTCGAGCTACCCAGCCGATCTCAAGATGGTCCTCAATGGGCATTGTTCATAACCATTTAAAAAATGTTTTTTGCTTGAGTGAACTCAAAGAAATGAGCTGATGAGCTAGTCCAAATGCATATCTTTGTTAACTGAGGGTCGACTCCAAAAAGACAAACGATGAACTTGCTTCCGAGGTCAATGTGCAGCTTCTGAATTGCAGTCCAGTTAGGTTTATGTAGCCTGTACAGGGCATTCTGCTGCAGGCCAGGGCTGTGACTCATAGACCCCTCTGATGTTAACAGCATTGGCTTTAAGAGCTCTGACAAATGACATTAGGAAAAAAGTGCAGTGCTGAGCCAGAGTGCTTGATGAGAACTGTGTGCATCTTTACTGTCTCTTGCAACACCGTATTTATTATTCAATTTCCATTCCTCACATTGGGTCTGTTGTGAAGCATCTTGAACAATCCTGGTCTCTTTTACCAGTCCCTATACTGACAAATCTTTTCTGTAAAAATATTTGGTCTCCTTTATGTTATCACTTCTGAATTTAGTTTACTACATGTTTTTGTCTCTAGATCTCACTTTTGGAGCACAGTTGTAGAATTTAACACAAATAATTGGGTTAGGGCCCAAAGTCATCTGAAATGGTTCTCCAAGACCGTGGGATTATATTTTTGTGTTTGCTCCTCCTGCATTTTGGGAAGAAGGTAGAAGAAAGGAAGGAAAAGAGAGGAGAATGTTGAATTCTTTGGGCCAAAGCCACCACGGCAGGAAGGTACATAGGTGTAAGCCTGGCTGTCCTCCAGTCGAGTAGGACTGAAAGACAGACATTGGGACACTGAAATGGGCTCTTCAGGAAAGCCAGCAGCTGGGAATGTCCAACAGTTAAGAGAATTACCTGGACTTGAAGTTGAAATGTTACCTGGACCTTCAGAGAAATGTTAAAGAAGCTATTTTTGGTGAACCTGTGGCGAAATGTTAGTGATGATGGGTGGATCATTTCATGATTGGGTGTCCAAATCATAAGAAACTGCAGTTGTGTTTAGTAAACCTTGCATTTTAAGCTGTGTAAATTAGACTTCAAGGGACTCTTGGAGATTAAAAGACAGAAAGGTCCAGGAGAAGGAACATGACACACGGGCTCCTGATGTCGCCCTATCACTAAGTCAATGGCTGATGCATAAGTCACTTGAATTTCTTAGGCCTTGTTTTTCTTAGAGATTTAAAAAATTACCTGGCAAGTTTCCCCTAGCTCTAAAATTTTAACTTTAAAAATGCTTTCCTGATTTCCTTTGCCTATTACTATTTAAATAAGAAAATGCAGAGCAAACTTGCGTGGCTGGGAAGGAGATCCTGCCGTTGACCCTGCACTCCCAACGTCACTACCTCTAATCTAACCCCGAGCCCCCAGAGCTCCTGGGAATGTTTTTGTATTTTCTCATTAGGAAAATATCTGGGTACATGATACTAGATGGCACATTTTTCTCAGTTGTAAATAAAAAGGTGATTAGATAATTAAAACAAAATTTAGAGCTTTTGGGTAAATAAATTAACTGCTAGCTAGTATTATTTTTACAGCAACAGTTCTCTTCAAATGCATATTATATGTTTGAAATGTTATACAAATAACATGTAAGTATGTAATTATTTAAAAATTCAAACATTACAGAATGTCTCTCCCGTCCAACTCCCAATCTTATCTCCATACTCCAGATCCAACCACTGCTAATTATATCACATGTGTATCTCCCAAACAATGTTTAATTTATATGCATGTGTATATAAAAATGTATGTATAATATTTTGACACATAAACAGATTATGTAAAATTCATAATCTTCAGATTATGTAAAACATCCAATCCTTGCAAAGCTCAAGAGGTATGACTTTGAAAGAATCATACCATCATCTTTCCAACACCTCTTATTTTATAGGAAACTAAGGCTTAATGAAACATTTGAGGTCTGCTTTTTCCTTCAGGAAGATGAGATTGGTGAGAAGGTCCACAATGATTTTCTTGACTAACATTATCAATTACTTCGAAACATGTTGTGTGATTCACAATACATACACTTTATTCACCACAACTTACTTTTCTAAAAGTCTTTGTGATGTTTCCACAGGTCGAGGTTTTATGCTAGAGTGGCTGTTGTTTGTAAGAGCAGTGGATATCACAAAACCTAGTCTACTCTATTGCCAGACTCCAAACCTGGCTTGGTTTGCTGACCCTCTTACTCTCATTGCACCCTGGGCATATTTTTACCATAGCCATATTCATACCATAAGGCAAGGTGCACCAGAGCTTGTGTTTGCATCTGCTTAGATCTGCTGTATCCCAGCACTCAGGACAGTGGCCGATGCATGGAAGGTGCTCAGTAGTTGTCCAACAATATTTGTTTTACTGAGTCCTCTGTTACCCTGGAAACTCTTTGGCTATATGGACCATACCATATTCATCTTTATAGTTCTATGACTGCTATTAGAACATGATCAGTGCTCAAAAATAATTGCTAAATATCATATAAAAAAGGAAATAGGTGAATAAATAAAAGAGTAGATAAACAAATGAATAAAATAAGGATAGATTATTGTCACCAGAAATGGCTATTATTGTCCATCAAGTGTCTGTGCCTAAGCCTCAGTTAGAAGTTTGAAGTGGTAGCTTCGTTGGTTCGCTTTTAGGGCCTGGCTCTTACTTCTCCCTCAGCTACCTTGGCCTGCTGTCTTTTCCTTTGCAAAGGAAATCCTGGGTCCTCCAAATACGATAAGGGATACATAATATTTAACAAAACTCTTCCAAGGACTGCTCTTAGGAACCATCACTTCAGTAATGGTTTATTTCTAAGATTTTTGAGTCTGTTCTATATACAACACATGAAAGGCTCACATTTCATATCAGGCAAGATATGATCATTTTCATTTCCCCATTCTTTAGAGTTCCCCTGAAATTTACAGCTTGTGTGTGTGTCTGTTTGTGTTTTTTTTTTTTTTTGGTGTGTCCATGCAGACAATAATTTTATGTATAAGGTTAGTACCATTGAGTTTGCTCTTGGAGGAGAATAAAGAAGAATTAAGGAAGCATATTAAT
>PVKM010004273.1:25162-53007 GCA_004027735.1 Carollia perspicillata
GAAATATTAGAAATAGTTTACTTGTCTCTATTAGCACATTTATGGACTTCTGTGGACCTGAGGACTAGCTATTTACAGAATTTTCTTAAGTTTTAAGATTCTGAATGAGGGTTCAGAAGGGGTATGCAAAGAAAATAAAAAAGAAACCATGGGTATTTACTGAGTGGCTGCTGGAGACATAATCCTTTAATATATGTGCATCTCATTCTATACCTTCTAAGGTTTTGTCCTTTCTGGGTTCAGGCTGTGTAATTTATTTGCTACATGGAGTAATCAATGTGAGAGCACAAAGATACATTTGTCATAACTTTACATTGTCAAAGCAAAATCCACACCAGCCATATTTACAATAGGAAGAAAAATAAGTAGGTTTAAAGTGACATTTAGATTAGATGTGGTGAATTTATTTGTCTATTGCCTGGGTCTGATTCAAGTTTTTCTCTTCTGACTTATTGTAATAAAATATATTAGCATATACATGTTCTTATGATACATTCAATGCAATACAGATTAGAATTATATATTATATTTGGTTCCATAGAGTGGAGATAGAGTTAGCTTAAGTGACTGAAGACATTGCTGCATTTTGTTTGTCATTTGCTAGTTGCTAAGCTAACTTTGGAAATGTGTTGGTGATTCATTTTTTTTGGTGTTTCTTCATATTCCATGAGTATACTGAACATACCATTTTAAGGGCCTAATGCTTAAAAAATAGTGCAGGCCTCTATCTTATGGGCTTAGCACCTGTCATACTCTATAAAGTAGTTAAGTAATCTTATTGGGAAGTCTTGGAAAGTCTTTGAGAACAGTTGCCCTGCCAGATTTAGGCAGCACATACATGATAGCAGGTGACACCAAGACCTCATTAAATGGTGTCTGCATACCTGATTTTAACCAGTGGTGCAATCCTACCTACTCACTCCTTTTCCCTTTTTTTTTCATAAGTAATTGGTTAATAGTTTTTAAGAGGTCCAATTTCTTGTCTTTTCTGATTCTGTCTTCGGGGTGATATTAAAAGTCAGGCAGATGGAATCAAATGGAGATATAAAGGACGTGGATTAAAAGAAAAAAAAAGAACTACCAGAATAAGTCCATAAAAAAACAGAGGTGTCTGCGTATCTTGCAAATGTGTGCATTTGGTAGGAGTGACAGAACATGGATAGATCCAATTAAGTATAACTTACTGGGGAGGGAAGCTGGGCAGGGTGGAGTAGAGTTCAAAGTGAGTGTCCCACTGGCCAGCAGCCAAAAGTGTGATTTTTCTAGGAGGACTGTGCATGGGTACACATCCCACGTGACTGACCCTCAGTTTTTAGGTGACAAATGAAAGAGTTCAAAGTCTCGGCTAAAGGGCTGAACATTCTGGATAAACTCAGAGGGGGATGAATTCAGAGAGGATGGACTCAATGAAAGGTCCCACAAGGGCATTAGAGCCACTCTGATCTTGATTTCGTCTTAGTTTGGAGACAATCATCACTGTCCGAAATCTGATAGGTAATTATCATCACAGGCTCAAAAGAATGCTCTGAATAATACTCCTGACATTAGGATAATGCTTACAATTCTTTTCAAAGTGCTTTCTTATCTATTATTTACTTTAACCTTTCCAGTACTCCAGGGCATTAAGGCTCTGCACTGCTATCCCCACTTTATGGATGACGGAACAGTTGTCACTTGTGCTAGGCCACAGATGCCAGCAGTCCAGGATTCAGTGGGATCCAGAATGCTCTCTGATTTCTGTTAGAAAACAGCATACTGTGCAGTAGCCCTATCCTTTCATTTTCTTTCTTTTGTAAATGCCAGGGAGACTATTCAGAGGATAGCACTCAAGCTGACCAACTCTCTGGATTGGCCTCTCTCTTCTCACAGGCCCGTGGGTGGGTGGCTACTGGAGGATTTGTTCCTCGCCACCCCTTCATTCCACCCAAGGATAGATTTCCTGTCTTGATAAGAAGAGCCTGGCTCCAAGAGGCAGGGGTGGGCGTGGAGCTGCTGAAAAGAAAGTTATGTGCCTGTCTGCTGGAGCCACGTGGAAAGGTCTCAGCCATAGGTCCTCATGCAGTTGCCAGCACTTTCCAATGAGCTCTCTGTGGCAAATAACTCCAAATGCTTTACAAAAGGGAATAGTTTGCAGATGTGGGTATGATAACCTGTAAAGCACGACTTAAATATAGTAATTGTCTCTAGCCTGCTCTTACTGTGGCGACAGAGTTTCTACTATGTCATTAGGGAAGGAATTTCCAAGTCTTGGAACACAGTAAGGGTTGCTTCTGGCATTGACTGCTTTTAACAAGGTTAATTGGCTTCTAACCAAAAAGATGGGGTTAAAATATGTGGAACTAAAACATGACTAACATAAATGGAAGTTGAAGAGTATCTAAAAGTTGAAAATTTTTTTGCTGTTGCTATTAAGCTTAAAAATAATCACTTCACCTCTTTGTACTTAACCCATTGTCTTTTTGTTGTTGTTCTGATGATCTGTTCTTTTTCTCAGTGAAATAGCTCCAATTTAAAGGTGAATAATTTTTCTTTGTAGATTTTCTTTACCAAGCCACCTCCCTGGCCCTGCCTGGTAGAGCCAAGTATAATAGAAAAAGATCATAAACTTCAGGGATGGAAGAAGTTCAGAGGTCATCCAGTCCAGTCTCCCACCCTGCAAGGAGACTGCCTCCACTGATTACTAGCAGGTGGTCCTCCAGACTCCCTACCTCCTCAGACTTCACACTTGGACAATTATTACCATTAGAATGTTCTTCTCTACTGTGAATTTTTATTACTCATAGGTTCTCGTTTTATCCTCTGAAAGTGGATGGGACTAGTTTAGTTAGTTTTTTTCATATCACAGACCTTCAGATATTTCTCAGGATAAAAATCATACCTTCCGTGCAGTCAAAATAATTAATATACATTGGATCGTGGCTGCCTGGAGGGCTATCAGGAGGGCACATGCTGTAGGAAAGAGAATCGCAATAGATTGATAACATCTTCCATGCACCAAGGAAGAGAGAATGGTGGCATAGGTGGTTCACATTTTTAGACTTTGTCTTTAAATGTAATGTAATCCCTGAGCATCCTTGGTACCTTCAATTGTTCATTATATACCATAGCGAGATACTTGACTAGCCTGGCTGAATAATATTTCTATTGAAATTCAACTCCCAATACTACCAATGTGGTCTGACTAGATCAGAAAACATTGGGCCTACAATATCCATTAAAATATCTTCAGCTATGAAGTCAACAATTGCATCATTTTGTGTTATTCATTTAGAGCATGTAGCCTACTATCACCTCTAGGTCATTTTAATACAGCAGTCTACAATGCAATGCAATTTGAGGGGTACCACAAAGTCCTAGAGTCTCAATCTTTGTGGTCTAATAATTCTCCATTAGAGTCATTCCTCTGGGTTAGACAACTGTGGTTGGGAGAATGAGGTGAGTCTAGGCTGCTCCTATTCGCATACTAGAAATCATTAACACATTGGTGCAGGAAGTCTTTTTCTTTGCTTCAGTGAATATTCATTGATTGTCTGCCATGTGGTAGGCATTGCTTTAGATGGTGGGAATAAACAAAAAAGACATAACTTCCTGTTCTAATGGAGTTTGCACAATGATGTGGAAAGACAGTCAATATAACGAAAAATAAAAATAGATGGTAATAAGTGCTGTGGAGAATAAACAGAGCAGAGGAGAGGAATGGGAAGTGGTAGAAAAGGAGATGGCTGTGATTTAAAATAAAGTTGTCTGAGAGGCCTTACTTAGAGGATGAAATTTCAGTAAAGCCCTGAAGGAGATGAGAAGGGAAGCTACGTGGAGATCTGCGGGGGAAAGCATCCAGGCAGTGGAAGAGCAGGTGCTAAGGCTGTGGGAGCATGCTTAGCATTACTGAGGAACAGCAGGAAGTTCAGAGTGGCTAGAGAAGTAAATGATGAGCAAAATATTAAGAAAGGAGTAGAGAGATAATGGGGTCAGGTTGTGTAGGATGTGCAGGCGATTGTAAGGACTTTGGCTTTTATTCTAGGTGAGATGTGAGACCACAGGAAGGTGCTGAGCACAGGGGTGACTTTATCTGACTTTCTTTTGCAAATGATTCCTCTGTTGTGTTGAGAACAGACTATAGCTGGGTAAGGACAGTAGCAGAACAATTCGGTAGAAGCTTCTTAATCTCATCCATATGAGAAATATTGGTGGCTTGGACCAGGATGTAATGAAGGAGGTAGTAAAATGGTCTAAGTCTGGATATATTTGGAAAAATAGGGTCTAAAGAATGTTCAAATGTTTAGGTGTCGGGTATGATATTGAGGTTTCGAGTCTGAGCATCTGGAGGAGTGAGGTTGCCATTATGGCTGTGGGGAAGATTGGGACCAGCAGATAAGGGAGAGAAAATCTGGAATTTTAGACATTTGAGTGGGGGTATCAATTAGGCAGTTGGATCTATTAGTCTGGAGTCCAGGAGAGCAATTGGTCTGGACATATTGTATAAATTCCTCAGCATATGAACAGTCATTAAAGCCCCAAGACTGAATGGGAGTATCGTGGGAATGAGTACAGGTAAGATGAGAAGAGGACAAATGACTGAATCCAGGGGCACTACTATTAGAAGGTCATGTTGATGAAGAGATCAGCAAAGATGTCCAAGAAGGAGTGGCCATTGACTAGAAAGGACGTCATGATGGGGTGCTGCCTTGGAAATCTAGCAAAGAAAGTGTATTCAGGAACAGGGAACAATCCATGGTGTCAAATGATAGTAACGGGTTAAGTAAACTGAGGACTGAAAATAAACGTTGGATTTAACAACTTGGAGGTTACTGGTGACCTTGATAACAGCAGTTGCGATGAAATGGTGGAGACAAAAGACTGGAGTAGATTCAAGAGAGAACAGGAGGAGAGAAAATGGGACATAACAAGTATAGACAAAACTTTAATAAGTTTCACTGTAAAAAAGAACAGATATGGGGATCAGAGGTGTAGCTAGTGGGAGAGGTGAGGTCTGTAAATTTATTATTTTTAAGATGAGAAAATTACAGCATCTTTTTTCCTTCATAGAAATGACCCAGTAGTGACTGAGTTTCAGTTTAACTATTTATTCTCAGGAAGTTGAGTGGATTAAGACCCAAGAAAATATCTTTGATGGGAGGAAAAAGTCTAATTCTTAGAATATTCCATGAAATGGGTAGGCTGTGATGGAGAAAGCAGCCCATTGGTAGGTGGGTTAGCAGAATGTCAGCATGAGCCTATTAGGTAGATAGGATTGTGTGTGGCAGGAAGTGGGAGAATGGACCCTAAAGGCAACTCTCCCTGTTTCATACTAATGTGAGGTTCTCAAGAGCACAGAAATCAGTGAAACTCCACCCCAACATGTCTTATATGTAATTTGTGTTTCCATTTTTTTTCTTTTTTAGCTAGCCAGCCAATCACTACATAGTTGTTAAAATCCTAATCTCAATCTAATTTCCCCTGCTGTCCAGTTTACCTTTGTGTTTTAGTTAGCTTCCCGATACAATACATGACAAAGAGAGGTTTTCTAGTTCTAAAGTTTTCTTTATTCCTGCTACTGTTGGCTTCTCCCCCTCAACTTCCCATCTATTTCTGTTATTTTTCTTCAAGGGAAGTCTCAGTAGAAATTAAACAGTTAGCACCTTATTATCATTGTTCCTTTATCTTACCTGAGACCCACCTAGATATCCACAGCTGGTATCCCTCTTAAACAGGGAGCTCACTGGGCCCCAGTATACTCTCCTTGTGAAACAATAGAGTATGTTGTTATCCATCAATCCATCCATCCATCCTATTAATTTTTATCTAGAACCTACCCTGAGCCAGACATTGTTTGTGGTACTTGTTGATTAAATAGGAAATGGGTATTCACATTTGGGGTGTTTTCCTTCTGCTTTTTTGTGGAAATCTGGGAACTCATGGAATTCTTCCAGTTCTCCCCTAGTCTAGGAGTGCTGCCCTGGACATGGGAAGTAAAACAGCACTGGGCTAGGTGTCAGGGCACTGGGGTTCCACCTTAGGGAAAACGGAATATTCATGGACTACTTAGAAATCACTATTGATTATAAACACTAAATATCAAACCAGAAGAACTTTAATTAAAAAGAGGACTATGAGCATAATCTGATGGTGACTTCTCAAAATGGGCAACACATTTGTCCCCTCCCATACACGGAATTATGTAATAGCAAGATCAACTTGCCTGACCAACGTCAGCATTCATGATTCAACACCCGTTACATAAAGTAATGTTGGGGGGAAGATAATACCGGCATGATGGACAACCAAATGTCAATCAAAATAAACACCCGGTCCAAGATAGCTTGGAAATTTAAACAGAACAGCAAAAGGCATTTGTTGCAAATGGATCAAGAGCCACATGAATAGCATGAAGAAGACTAAGGAAAGAATATTTTGAGAAAGAACCTCTTCTAATTGATGTTATGAATGCTAGGGCTCTCGTGGGTATGGAGGTGAAACAGTATCTGTTCTTTTTTTTTTAGCATTTCTACTTTTCAACATATTTAATAAGTGCTTCTGAACGGAGTAGAGCAAAGATTGCTAGAGGATCTATGTAATTGAAACAGTTAATTTGGGTTCAACCTAATAAATATAATTGGCTGACATTTATCTCAGTCCTTTCCCTGAGTCCACATCATGGAGCCAGGGCTTCACCCAGCCCAGCTGGGTTAGACAGTGCTGAAGGCAGTACTTTTTAAAAGTTTACAATTTAGTTCAATCTACCCTGGTCTAATCATGGGCTCACAGTGGGTAAAATTACCCCTTCCTGTGAAGTGAAGCTTAAATCCCTCCACTGTGTATCTACTCGGTTCCTTATTTCATGTAACTCGGGTTGTTAGTCTTTATAATGGTCCTCGACCTTAACCACTTCCATATGTTCAATATTACATGGTAATTTGGTAGTGAAAGAGTACTAGGCTAGGCGCCAGTTTGATTCTAGTCATGGCTTTCTCTCGCTAATTAGCTGTGTGACTCCCACAAGTTTGCTCATCTCCATCTTGGGTTACAGCCTCCTCCTCTCTGAGCAGCTTTCTCTACTCTGCTCTGGTCTCCCCAATATGGAGGGACAGGAGGCAGCTCTAGAAAACTGTGCTGAGACTTCACACCTAAGGGAATAGAGGTGAGATGAGGGGAAAACAAGGAAGACATTCTCATCTTCTTGGCCCTCATAAACATACTCTCTTGCATTCAAATGGGCCTTCTTTACACCTGATACAATGGAGGGTGTGTCCCTGTTTTTAGCAAAGCCAAAATCCTCCCTCTGGGCTCTGAATCCCAGCCCTTTTACCCCTCAGATATTCTTCTCTGCTATCACCTCTTCTTCTATCATCTCTCTTCTCTCTTGGATCAGTCCCAAAGTATACAAATACGCTCTTGTAGATCCCCAGATTCTTCCCTTGCCACATATACCCCTCTAGTTACTGCTCCATTTCTCAGCTCCCCATCACAGGCTGATGTCTTTAATGAGTTCTCTTGGCAAACCCTTCAACATGCTTCAGTGTGGCTCCTGACCTGCATATCATTTCTTTCTTATTCTTTCCATGCGCTTACTTCACGACCTGATGTTGTGTCAATACTCATGATATTACATATACTTATATTACATTATTATGTCTAAAAGTCTCCACCCTTGAGTATAGTAGCATAATTTGAGTATATTTTTTCTTGTGTTTTTGTGTTTCCTGGAATTAATAATATTTTTTAAAATTTTTCTTTATTTTCTGTGCACCATTATTTTTACCCCAATGACCTACTGGCATTGTAAACCACCCTCTTAACATTTCCCATACTTTGCATCCATTGCACTTTTAACCCCTGGTGACCTCCCTCTGGGAAACTTCCATCCTTTTGTTCGAATCTGAACTTGTTCTCAAGCCCTGCTACTCAGCTGTCATCTGGGGACTTCCTTGATTATCACTTGATGACATAAATGTGAGTCAAGAAATTTTATCTGTTAGCCTATAGTGGAACATATTGGAGCCAGCAGAGATGGAAGCAAGAAGACTAATTCAGAGGACTTCTGAGTGAACTCAGGCTTGAGTAATTAGAAGACCTAATGCATGCTTGTGAATGAAGCATTGGCTCTTTTCAGATTTAGGGATAGTGTGTCCAGAAGAAATAAATAATAATGTTGTTATTATTATTGTGTCAGGGTTCAGTCATGCAAGCATGGTCACTATGAGTAGAACAGGAGAAAAGGTTTACTTTGTACTTAGATTTTACAGAATTGTGGAAGGTCAGAGGATTTACCAGAGTCAGTCTCAAAGTTAAGCATGTCTAGCCACTGGAGTAAGATCATGAGGGGAATGGGAAAGGTCTGTGGGTCTTTGGCCTTATATCTGGTATGGCCTGGAGACACTGTTGGTCCGTAGGATCAGCAGTCTGGAAAAAGGGTTGGGGAACAGAGGAAAGCCAGGACAAGCTGGGTCTTACTGGCATCTCAGCATCTGTCTGTCACTTGTACTAACAACTATGTCCTCCGGAGAATTATGGCTATTGCTTTTCTTCTGTCCAGTCCCTCTTTGACCAACTCTAATCAGGAACCATTTAGATAAGGGAAACAATCCCAACTTAACCAAACTGGCAAGTGATTATTATGGGCTGAATTGTGCCTGTTACCTTGCCCCACTCACCACCCCCCAAATATTTGCATGTTGAAGTCCTAACCCATCCAGTACCTCAGGATGTGACTTTTTGGAGACAGGATTTTCAAAGAAGTAATTAAGATTCATTGAAGTCATGAGGGTGGGCTCAAGTCCTATGTAACTGGTATTTTGACGAGAAGAGGAGATTCGGACACAGGTGGGCATAGAGGGAAGACCATGTGAGGACACAGGGAGGTGGAGGCAGCCTTCCACAAGCCAAGGAGAGTGATCCCAGAAGGAATCGACCCTGTCAACACATTGATCTCAGATGTCCAGCCTGTAGAACTATGAGAAAATAAATTGAAGCTACCCAGTTTGTGGTATTTTATCATGGTACTACACAATGCTTCACATTTGTATATTGCTATATACATGGCAAGCATTTCAAATGAGGATAATAGCAAACCCTAAAAATCATAGCTAACATATGTAGAGTTACTATGTGCTAGACATTTTTCTAAGCACTGTACATACATTAACTAATTTAATCCACACAACATCCTTATGAGATAGATACTATTATTTTCATTCTCATTTTGTTGTTGGGGTAAATAAAGCATGGATAATTCAACACATTTGCTTGAGATCACAAAGCTTATAAATACTGAAGCCAGGATTCAAACCCTGGAGTCTACCCCTGCGTCTCATCTTGCCCTTGACTCTGGCTTTCCCCCTGCACCTGACTTTTCTTTCCACTTGTGTGGCATCATCCTTTTTACCCACATACATCTCAGGTTCAGCCTTCCCCTTTGCAGGCCATGACTGTAACTTCCTTGTCCTCTTGGTGGATTTCTGCTTTTGTTCACAGAGGAAATCTGCCAGAAAACTCGTGTACATTTCCCAAGGCACACATTGGGCCACATGCTTCCCTGACCACAGGGCTGTGACCCCAAATCTGTATTTTCTAAAGAGGAAAACCTCACTTCCAGAATGATGGGGTCATCATGTGATATAGGATTGTTCATATGACAAAAGGAGCCAGGTAGTTTACATTTCTTTCTAGAATAAAATTTGATTCCTAACTCACTTTTCCTTTCAATGGTCAAAGAGTTCCCCTGAGTGAAGTCATGTGAGTACTTGGCAGATTTCAGTCTCCGAAACTAGCAGTTCTAGGTAGTGTTCACCTCATCCCCAGAAATCACGTATACCTAAAACCTCCCTGGCTTTCACCAAAATGCACTAAAATCTCTTAAAAACAAAGGCTATGTCTATTTGGATAAGTCAGTGGTCTCTATCTGATTCTAAAATGGCAGATTAAACTGCAGTTGGAACGAAGAGGCCACAGCAGCCGTATGAAATGCCAAATGAGCCCAGTGAAACAGAGGCCTCACTTCATGTTGCCCAGGAGACTGGGTTATAATTACCCACACCGCTCTCCAGAACAGTTGGTTATGTTCTAGTTAGGGCTTCTGAGTAAAGTGAAATCCTACTATGGCATTAAAAATATGTTTCATCTGCACATAAAAACAATGACCTGATACTGTTCCTCTCATGTAACCTACTGCAATGGGGAAATGCTGAGTACCAAGCCCTGTGCAGAGATTGAAATTATGTAAGAATAGGGATGATAATAACAATGAGCATGTGATGAGCACCGATTGTGTACCAGTCACCGTTCTGAGTGCTTTACGTGGAGCTCTCTCATTCTCACCACACTTACGAGGTAGATACTATTTTTATTTTCATTTTCCTGGTGAGGAAATAGAGCTTGAGGAGAATCATAGGATAATGAAGAGTAGAGCTGGAATTCGAACCTGGGCCATTTGTCTTTGCTTGTAACTACCGCATATTCCTACCCTGAAGAAGGAAAAGTAAAAATGAGTGATGATGTTTACCCCTGATAATGTTTTCTTCCTGATTCTAAATTCATTTTGCATGTGGTTGTAACTGTTGTGGAAAGGGGAGGAAGAAGCTGTGTGAAGGCTCAGTAGTGTGTGATGCGACATTTCTCCTCCATCTTAAACCCTTCTTCCCTCTGATCTCTAGTTTCAGACAGCTGAGCCCTGACTGCACCTCCTGAGACCCTGGCAGAAGGATTGGACAAGTCTGCTTGTGACATAGCACGGAGCCAGGACGCTCTACTGACCAGAGAAGCAGATAACTGGTAGGATGCCAAGAAGCACCAGGTGTCTTTCAACTCCAGCAGGGGGCATGGCCCCCTTTAAAGCTGTTGAGCTATCACTTTCCTTTCCTCTAACACCCAACTTCTTAAAAAGTGCTGAGTCAGTCAGAGCTCCTGGTTACAAAACACGGAAACCACATCTGGTGAACTAAAGCTGCCAAGTTATTGACCAGAAAGATACCAGGGATCTCTAAAAATGGATGGGAAGGTTAGACAAAAAGGAGGAGAAATGAGCTGGACTCCACGAGGCCAGAAGCAAAGATGCACTCAAGAATGGCTGCAGGGAGGATGTCTCAAGGATACCACCTTGGCCAGACATGGCCAGGACACTGCTGGTCTCAAGTGCATTATTCTCATGAACAGTCTCTAGCTCTTTCTGCATCTCAGGGTCCCTGTCTTTATAAGGTCCGATGGTCTGACTGGCTGAGGGTAGGCCATTGTCTGTGGAAGCTGGATGGTCATGCTGAGTTGTGGAGATAAGAATGTGAAAATTTGACTGATTTTAGATAAATTCACAAAAAGGTTTCAGACTTCAAGAGGCGGAATACAAATAACCTAAAATTTGAGAGTACAGGTCTAAGAGGTACAACACAGAGGAGAGGGCTGAGAGAATAGGTCTCGTCTCTTAGTTAATATGGAGATAACCTTGTTTCTCTTCTTGGCCTTGGAAAGCATATGGGGAAAATGGGAATAGGAAGGATTGACCCCCCAGAAATCCACTCTTGGCTCCACCATTGGCTTTGTCATCCCTGCTTATTCCAGAGACAAAACATGGATCTGGAAAGGGGGCTGATCTAATGTGGGTCTGCTCAGCCTTATTTTCTTTTTGATTCCCTTTGTGTCTTATCTCACATGTTACTGTAGCATAAATGACACAGAGAGGAGGGAAACTGTCTGATTAGCTTCTTATTTACCAGTATGACCAACAATGAAAGGAAGCAAAATTATTTCCTAGCTGATCTTGAATCAGTAAGCCTTCTTCAATTTGACTTTGATGGAACAGAAATGTTTAAATGCTTTAAAAATACAAACATTTAAAAAACCTATGAAACTTCTAGTATTTTAATTTTTAAAAGATTGTAAATTAGGAACCTGGGTGGGAGGTAGTATTTTATAGAAAAGATGAGAGAAAGACAACTTGAATATTTTTACTCTGTTTTGAAATTGTTTTGTATCTAAGAAGCTCAGAGTTGCCATTCTGGTCTTGGGGACATATTTTCTAGTTTCATAAAGTTAAAAATATCAAACACCTTCTTTTTTTGTTCAAGGAACAATGCATTAATCGTTGTCAGACTCCAGGCTCCAAAAATGACAACTCTCCTTGGGTTAGCTAACCAAGATTGACAGTGATAGTACTATGGTTAGTTAAATAGCATTAAAAAACTAGAGCCAATCCAGGACAATAATTTAATACAAAGAACAGAGAGGTAAGACATCCTGCCCTGTGAAGGAAGGGCATTTCAAAGGAACAGTTATGCTTTTAATAGGTAACTCCATACCTCATTTACCTGGAATTATTTTATGACATCACTTTGGTAATGCTTCCCTTTTTTGGTCTAGATTTTCCTTCAAAAGTCCTTTGGAGATGAAAATGAAAATGGAGTTTATACACGAGAGTGAAGTCTAGAGAACATAAAGGCAGGGCTGACTCTGCAGTTGCACAGGGCTCCCCACTCCGGAGGGCGCTGTGCCTGATTTAATGATGTGTGGCCACTCTCTTGAAATTCTTAATAATGTTGAAACAAGGTGGACTGCATTTTCATTTTGCTACGGGCCCCACAAATTATGTAGTTGATAAAAGTTGTATCAGTACAGGCTCTGCTGGGATATCTTCAGTGTTTCCCAGCAGGCTATACCAATGATTGGCAAACATCTGTAAAGGACTAAAGAGTAAATGTTTTTAGGTTTTGCAGGCCACACAGTCTCTTGCCACGAATTCTCAACTCTGCTGTTGTAGCTTGAAAGCAGCTATAGATAATATATAAGGTAGTAAGTTTTGTAAACTTTACTTGCAAAAACAGGTGGGTTGAGTTTGGCCCATGGGCTCTATAGTTTGTTACCAAGAGATTGTCTAAGGGTTAGATAGGTGGGGTGGCAATATTCCATAGCCCTTCATCATGCCTGGGTCACTTTCCCAATTTTTGCCACAAATGAACTATTCACACTATTACTTTCCTAATAGTTAATATTATGTCAAAAGTTTTACATGAAGTAGAGCATTTTACAGTCTCAACGACCTCATGAACTATGAATTATTATCATTCTCATTTTGCAAAGGAAACCAAGGTTCAGAGGATAAGCAACTTCATTAAGTTACACAGTGTGGGGACCCAGAGCCCACGTGCTCACTCTGATACCACATTCCATCAGCGGACGGGATGTGTGTCCAGCACTTGGCTACTAGCATTTGAAACTACTGACGTGTAAATGGCTTATACATTTTACTTTTGAAGTAAATTAAATATTTAAATATTTTTTAAAAATATAAGTGATAGCAGATTTAATATCAACCTTCTAATAACATCATCCTAACTCACCAACATGATGCTTTCCCGATCAGCAGAATTATGGCTTAGAACCCTTGCCTGTGTGTGTCCTCTGAGAAGCCATGGCAGGTGGTGTGCAAGTGTCATCTGGCGTGTGCTGCCAGAGGCGTGTGCTGCCAGAGGAAATCCAGATGGTGTGCTATTACTGTCCCTCTCTGGTAGGCTGATAGGTGTCCCCCAGGCAGAGATACCTGTGCAATGCCCTAATACATATAACGGGTTCTCAAAATCTCGCTCCTCTTCACAACTTCACATGTTCAAAGTAAAACTTAAATACATGATTTCTTATTATAGGCATGAGATTGCCAAATTAGAGGAATGGTGAAGAAGACAGGATGAAATCAGAGAAGCTTCTTTTCTGTTTAGAATTTAGTCATCGTCATAGGGTGAGAAGCAGGCGGCCACAACACTTTCCTAATTTCTACTGGAAATAACCTTGCATTCTCGGGTGCCAGGAAGAAGGAAAGCCCTCTGCCTCAGGGTTAGCTTCAGAATTTTTTGTTCACTTCTTGGAGAACTGCCTCCCTCAGCCCAAGGATAGCTTACTGGTTCTTTCAACTGTCCTTTAAGCTGTTTGGCATCTTAGCAAACACTTTTCAGGCCCTTGATGCCAGTATGCAAAAGAAAGTTTCTGGTTGAGAGGTATGTTTGTGGTATCAAAATAAAGAGAAAGTTGGACAAGTAAAATTAGGCAAAAAAATAAACATTGATAGATTATTTTTTTAATCTTCACCTGAGAATATATGTTCATTGACCTTAGAGGGAGAGAAAGGATGAGAGAGGGAGAAAGAGAGGGAGGAGAGAGAGAGAGAGAGAAACTTTGATGTGGGAGAGAAGCATTGATTGCCCTTGCCCCACCAGGCCCATAATACACAACCAGGGGTAAAACCTGCAATCCAAGTATGTGTCTTGATCAGGGATGGAACCTACAACCTTTTGATATATGGATGAAGCTCCAATCAACTGAGTGACCCAGTCAGGGCCATGTTAAAAGATTTTTATGCACCTTTATTCTGTAGCTACTCAAATATCGTTAAAAAGGACACAGACCCCAATTTATTGCCCTGAAACTTAATCCCAGAAGCCATTTATATTATTAAAAAATCAGCAATATAATCTCAACATCTAAGATAGAAAGTTAGAATTGGCCTCTGGCCAGGGGATTACCATGGAAATTATAGTCTATTTCCCTAAAAGAATGTTTTGTTCAGTTTATAGAACAATGATTCCAGATTTTAAAGAAGTTATTTTTCCCACTCAGAGTAAAATAGAGACACTTAAAAGTAGGTCACTCAGAGTTTGGTAGAGGAGCTAGATGGCAAAGTAGAAATGGAGATATATTGTGACCACATTTATGAGCAGTTTCATCTCTCTGGACTAAATAAGGCCAAGTGTAACAGAAAATGGAGGGACAAGCAAATCAGGTAGGTATCTGTTAGTCTATTATCAGGACTCAAGAAACAGTGGTACCCTGGGAGCAGGGCCAGTGGGAGGCTCTTTTCTACTCATCTGTCTCTTTCATCTTCTCATTTTTATCCTTTTCTTTCCATTGCTTTCCACTTTTTCCTCCTGCTTGCTTTTCACTTTCCCTCATGCTCTAGCCACCAGAAAGTGCCACATGTCTTCTCCAGCATCTTCCCAAGAGGCAGGGGGAGAAGGCTAAATGATGCAGATGTCTAGTGAGCATTTAGAATGATCTGTTTTTCCAAATTGAGTCTAGAGAAGGCTGACTATAGAACAGTTTGGCTGTAAGGAGTGGAGTAATAAAAGTGGGGGGGGGTGGTGGTGGTGTTCACTTAAATACCGGTGGGGGGTTGGGGAGCAGCTGCTGCCCCATAGCCTCACTATCACCTGAACTCATTCCCCATCACTCACCCCAAAATAATCTACCTATCACTTTGACAGACTACACTTGTGATACCTAAAGGTGTGCTTAAATATTGCTTCCTCATCCTCACCAGGACATGAAGACAGGGTTGAAATTTGAGGAGAATAGAAGGGAGAAGAATAGAAGGACCCAGAAGGCATTCCCTAAATACCCAGTGAGGTAGCCTTCTACTTAGATCTACCTTGGAGACAGCTCTGTTACATTGGCCCATACCTTAAACACAAGTTCAAACAGAGACACAAGCAGTGAAAAGGCTATGAAACCATTTGAGAGTCCTGAGGTGGGCAGGGGAGGGGTGGTGCCAGACCTGCACCCCTGAGGATTGGCAATCCAAGAGATAATATACTTGATAAGACAAGATGAGAATTAATTTGGAGTGGTCAGGTCTGAGGTGCTAAAAAAAAACTCCATTCCCCTTGCTTAACAGACACATCCTTGTTTAATCCTAACAAATTCATATTAGTTATCTCGTACAGTGTAACTGGTTGCCCCAATACATAGTGGCTCAGAACCAATAAACACTTATTATTATCTCCCAGTTTCTGTGGGTCAGAAATCTGTGTGCTGTTTCAATGGTTCCTCTGGCCCAGGGTCTCTCACAAGGCTGTAATCATGATGCTGGTGGGTGGTATAGATATCTGAAAGCTTGAATGGAGGAAGATGCGCTCCAAGTTCACTCATTGGCTGTTAGCAGACTTTTGGTTCTTTCTGGCTGTTGGCCAAACACATCAGTTTCTTGCCTGTCATGGGGAAGCTCTCAATATGGCAGAGGCTCCCCTCAGAGAGCAAACAAAGGTTCATAGTCAGGAAGACTGTGAACAAGATGGAAAACAGAGACTATTTGTAACCTAATCGTAGAAGTGAGCTGTATTCTCATCCTTAAAAGTGAGTTCATCCAAGGTGAGGGGTAAAGATTACATGAGACCATGAATACCAGAAGGCAGAGCTTACCCAGGGCCATTTGGGCTGCCTATAGATAACCAACCTTATGACCAAGTGCAGTCTTCAGATTTAAATCTAAGTGACTTTTGGTTGCCTTCAAAACAAAATCCACCCTCAATGGGTAAAAATATACCACCATTGAAGATATCAAAAACAAGACTATCATGGCCTCTTAAAGTATTGAACGTCTGACCAATTGAACTAGATAATTTGATCTCCACTGTTTGGAGAAGGCAAGTGTATATTTTGAAATGTGGAGACACTGTGAACCAGGAAAACAATGATGTCTTGATTTGCTGAGTGTTCTAGTTCTTGTTGGCTTCTGGCCAAGCTTCAGGTTACTTATTAGAGCCATTCAAGGAATGCAAAGTGGAGAGTCCAACTATCCCAATGGGATCCCAAGCAGGGTTGCTTTCCTCCACTCACCTACCCTGAATCCACCACATAAATCCACCCACTTTGCCCCAACAGGGGCTCCAGACTTTGGTCTAAGCCAAATTCTCATTTCATCTAACTTGCTCCTGGTTCTAGTTATTAGGTCAACGCTTTGTTCTCAACACAAATTTTTACTGATTGGGTCTTTTTATCTCTCTTTCCAAAGATAAGTTATATGTTGGTAAGATTATTATGGGGTGGAGCTAGATAAGAAGGCAGAAAGTTGCACTCACTAGTGACTAGAGCAGGCCTCAGGATTCACTACAAGTCATGAGGAAAGGAACAGACTGGAGAAAGAACTGGCGTCCTCGCTGGCATTCGAGGAGGGAGGGCATGCACCAAGGGCATGGGGTGCTGGAGAAGCTCTTGTTCACAGAGGAAGTCAGATTCTGAGGGGCTGTTTGATTTCTGCTCACAGACCAGAGCTTGAGAACTAAGATAGAGGGAATTAGCTTAATGGTGGGAGTGCAGAGACTAAGCATTGGGGCTCAAGAATTTTTTAAATGAAAGTATGTTTTCACATACACTATATATGCAGAAGCTTTATTTCATGTACTGAAGTCTGTACATGAATGTGTGTACTGGCACATGTGTACATGCCTGTGTGTGATAGTGCATGTGTACATGATGCCCCATAGAAGACTAGAGGTTTGCCTTGTATTAATTTCTGTGTTTTAAGGTCATTATAAGGAGTCTGTGCAGAAAGTCTACTCACCAGTTATTTCCCCCTTGCTACACAAACCCATAAACATGACTCTGTACTTTTTTACCCTGAAGCTCAAAGATCTTGCAGAGCAGAATGTCAAAATTAGCAAAGCCTGCTCATAGCTCCTCACCTCTCCCCTGCTAGTGCTCTCAGCAGTGTTTTAGACAAGTCAACGCTTGCTCACCAGCCTGCATTCTTGTGTGCAGGGTGCTAGGGGCACTTAGTTTGAAGAATACAAAAGCTTGGAAAACAGAACCTGCTGAGAATCTGTCACACATGTGTGGGGAAAAGAAAAGGGAACAAGAATGTTCCCTGAGCTTTCATTCTGACAGGATCTACAGAAACAGAATTGACTTTTTGTTCTCTTTTCTTTAGCTACTGTTACTGCACTTTCAATTTGCATTATTATTAAGTGTTAGAGTGCACAATTAATAGATGACTCAAGACAGGTAGATGCCAATTTCAATAACAGAAATAAGAATGATACGTTATTTGTAGCCAGTATCTGCTTCCTCCTAGATGTGCTACAACTAGTAAAAGGAGGTGAGCAGAGGGGGAGAGAAACAACTAAATCCTGAAAGGATGGGTGAACAGGAGGGAGGAACATGAAGTGTAGGTCATGTCATGTGACTACATTTGCACCTTGACAAACATCCCTTTTATCAATTCTTTTGGGTAAAGGAACATGTGTTTATAGTGTGCCGACATTAACAAAGGTGTTCAGTGATACGAGTTAATTATTGTCAAAGTTATTATTGAATTGTTGGCTCACTGTCTAACCCATTTTGCAAAAGTTTGAACTGACGTGCTGCAAACTTGACCTAAGGTAAGCCACTGCAATAGGCCACCGTGACATCTGGTTGTCGACACAGACAGGAATTTCTGGTGCAGGCGCTGGTTGAGAACATGCTGTCTTTCCAGCTAGCGAGACATAGCTTAAGAGGTTGAATGTCCTTCCTTAGAAGTGGCCACAGAACTTTGGAAACTGAGAGTGCAATTTGGAATTGATAACTCATGTTCTGGGCAAAAGTAGTCCTACATCCAGCCCTCTGAAGAGCATGAAAGCAAAATTCATTTTTTCCTCCATTAATAAAGAGAATTAATTCCAAATTTTTAGTGCTTAATCCCAACATTTAATAGAGAATTAAAACTTGGCATCAACAAATCTTCAAATACATATGAAGCTTTTCCAAGTAATAAGCATCATTATAGGTGCTATGGAGAGTAGAAAAGTTGGAAGATGTGATTTTAGCCCTCAAAGAACATACTTGTTTTTGGAGGCTAAGATACATGCTATCCTGGGGCATTCAAACCTGAGATGGAAGGATACCTACAGGGCTTCCATGGTTCCGCAGATAGTATGTGCAAAAATTTTGTGTATATGTATTTTTTCCAGAGGAGAATATCAAGGGTTTTAAATGAGATATTCAAATAGTCCCATTTCCTGAAAGTGTCTAAAAACCTGGACTTTATACTTTATGAATAATAAAAATAAGAATTAGCATTTGTTATTATACTACTTTGTGCTAGGATATGTGCTAGACTCTTTACTTTTGACCATTAATTGTCACGTTAACCTATGGGATAGGTTTCTTATTATTTTCACACTTTGCACATATGAAAACTGAGATGTGGAGATGTTGCTAACCTGAACGGGTAGTTGAGAACAGAATCCTGTGCTATCAGGACCTAATGGCAAATCCACCTCTGTATAAAGAGGGCGGCTGGCTCCACATTGGAGTAGCAGGGCAGTGAAACGTAACTGTGGTGGAAACAACTGTCTACTTGTTTGCCAGTCAGGGCAAGGCTCGACTGTTCACATAATCGTTGTGTATTTTATAGAAGTCTCAAATGAAAAATATATTCTTGAGCTTTTGATGATCCCAACAAATGAAAATAAAAGATGTCTCTCATCTGTAGACCAAACAGAAATATTAGAGTGGCCTGCCAAGCTCAAAGTAGAACAAAAAAGTGGCTGTCACAGCCAAGCCCAGATATCATAAATTTAAATATGTGTTTCTTCTACTTGAGAATGGCTCACTTCTGTCACTTAATGGACGAGCTGACTCCTCCACTGCAGACCAGCCTTGGAAAAAAGCTATAAAGTAAATTAAAGTCCCCACAAGATATTTACTAGCCTACAGAAGATTCACCAGCCCCAAGATCTTTCCACCATGACTCACGAGGAGACCAAACACATGAAATTGTGCAGCTACAACCAAACTATCTCCAAGCTTACCTATAAATAGTAACTCTCAAGCAAAGGGATCAGAGAAAGAAATACTGAAGAACCGAGAAACATGAACTACATGCTGCTTTAATGAGAACCATTTAAACAAAGAGTAAAGAGCAAAGTGAGGCACTGGGAAAGAAAACATAATTATTACTACACCAGATCAGAACAGCCGTCCTGATCAAAGTGTTTTTGGCATCTCAGCTATATGGTTGTGTCTACTGAAGTGTTCTTTGGAGGAAGGCCATTTGATCAGGCCATCCATATTTAGGGGATAAGACTATTCTTAGGGATGAGACCATGCATGTCATCAAATATAACACTTCCCTCAATTCTATGGGGGAAGACATTTATAACCAGAAAGCAGGACTGAGCTGGGGTCTTGAAGTGGTTTTCCAGTGAAAATTCTCTACAATCCCAGTAGGAACGCAGACAAGGCTATTTGGGCAGCGATAGGGGATGTGTCATGTGGCACCAGGCCAGAAACTGGGAAGCAAGGGGGCTTGAAAAGTTTTATAAGCATTTTAGATCAATATTGCCTTGTAGGCAAATTAACTCTGGCAGCACCACAAAATATACCTTGTTGGGTGAGCAGTTTTCTCACATTTTTTATTTTTCTCCTATTATTTTATTATGAAAAGAAAAGAGAAGGAATTGGGCATGTAGTGTCTACTATATGTCCCAAAGATTACACAGGTGCTCAAAAGCTTCCAGATTCTCCTGCCTTTGAGGCTTCCCTTGAAATCTCAGTGAATGCAACCTGAGATTCCATCCCTAACAATCTTATGGCCATGAGTTTCTTCTTTCATAATAATTCTGAGACGTGCCAGAAGTGCACCCTCCATCCTCTAATCGGGCCTTCATCACCCCTTGCTAAGGATTTTTCCTCCAGGCATTTCTCTACATACTTCTCGCCCTTCTTCAGCCCCTGCTGTCTTCTCTCCACCTGAGGCACTCCACAGGGGCACAAGGACCCTTTTCTTTTTCTCAGAAAGCACAACTGCAACCTAATTTTAGTGCAGGACAAAACTTTACAAATGGCTTGAGAATGATAGAGGACAATTACAATATCAAGATGGGAAATTCGGACCATATACCAGATATTCCTACTCCTGGGAACTATGAGCTAAGCTTCTTCACAAAAACCAGATATTTGGATGTTTCCTCTTGAGGTTCCAGGCAGCTCCCCTGGTCTAGGGCCAGGCCAATCCTTCACTTCTGACCCTGCACTCACACACATTAGGCCAAGTTTCCTTCAACCTGTCTTGAAATCCCAGACCAGTCTTTCACATTATTATGCATAAAAGTCTAGCTACTCATTCCTGAGAACTGTTTAGTCTCCAGAATTGGTTGTAAAATAAGGTTTACATAGCTAAATGGCCCCTTGAAATACTATCTCAGACAAAAGAGCCAACGTCCTCTAAAACTGCATTTCTTAAAAGTATATTTATTGATTATGCTATTATAGTTGTCCCATTTTTCCTTCCCTTTATCCCCCTCCACCCAGTACTCCCATTTCCTCCAGCATTCCCTCACCTTGGTTCATGTCCATGGTTCATACCTGTAAGTTCTTTGGCTTCTCCATTTCCTATACTATTCTTAACCTCCCTTGTCTATTTTGTACTTATCAATTATACTTCTTATTCCCTGTACCTTTGCCCTCATTCTCCCCCTCCCCCTCCCCAATGATAACCCTCCATGTGATCTCTATTTCTGTGATTCTGTTCCTCTTCTAGTTGTTTGCTTAGTTTGCTTTTGCTTTTGTTTTTTTAGGTTCAGTTGTTAATAGTTTCGAGTTCGTTGTCATTCTACTGTTCACAGTTTTTATATTCTACTTTTTCTTAGATAAGTCCCTTTAACATTTCATATAACAAGGGCTTGGTGATGATGAACTCCTTTAATGTGACCTTATCTGAGAAGTACTTTACCTGCCCTCCCATTCTAAATGATAGCTTTGCTGGGTAGAGTAATCTTGTATGTAGGTCCTTGCTTTTCCTGACTTCAAATACTTCTTTCCAGCCCCTTCTTGCCTGTAAGGTTTCTTTTGAGAAATCAGCTGGTAATCTTATGGGAACTCCTTTGTAGGTAACTCTCTTCTTTTCCCTTGTTGCTTTTAAGATTCTCTCCATATATTTAATCTTGGGCAGTTTAATTATAATGTGTATTGGTGTGCTTCTCTTTGGGTCCAACTTGTCTGGGACTCTCTGAGCTTCCTGGACTTCCTGAAAGTCTATTGCCTTCACCAGATTGGGGAAGTTTTCTTTCAGTATTTTTTCAAATAATTTTTCAAATTCTTGCTCTTCCTCTTCTCCTTCTGGCATCTGTGTGATTTGGATGTTGGAACATTTAAAGTTGTCCCAGAAGTTCCTGAACTCATTTTTTTTTTGAATTCTTGTTTCTTCATTCTGTTCTGGTTGAGTGTTTATTTCTTCCTTCTGCTCTAAATCATTGCTTTGAATCCCAGTGTCCTTCCCTTCACTGTTGGTTCCCTGTACATTTTTCTTTATTCCACTTTGCATAGCCTTCACTTCTTCCTTTATTTTGCATCTGTACTGAATAATTTATCTGAGCATCCTGATTACCAGTATTTTAAACCCTGCATCTGATAGGCTGGCTATCTCCTCATCACTTGCTTCTTTTTCTGGAGTTTTGATCTGTTCTTTCATTTGGGCCATACTTCTTTGTCTCAGTGTACCTGTTATGTTGTAAGGTGTGGAGTCTTAGGTGTTTGCTAGAGTGGGACAGCCTGCTTTGCTGAGTTGTGGAGTTATATGTGGGGTCAGAGACAAAACAGTGCCACTTGCTTCGCTCTTGCCTTGCTTTCAATCATTTTCCCCACTATCCACAAGTGAATTGTGCCCTTTGAGGTGGTGCCCTGATGGTGATTCCTGGGTGGGTGGGCTTGTGTACATTCTAGGACCCTGTGGGCCCCTCCTGTGGACTCTCCTGTGAGACTGGCAGTTTCTCCCACCATCACAGCCCCCACAGACTTTTATAGTCAGAGGTTTTGAGGTTTTATGTTACTGGTATTGGAACCATGGGTTGCACCACATGTCTCACTCTCTAGTTGTACCTTGTGGTTTATCTGCAGACAAATATGGGACCACCTGGTTCCCCAGCTGCTGCCTTGCTGCATGTCCTCTCTGCCCTGGCAACCCATTTCCACCCCTCCTACCAGTCTGCATGAATGTTTCTTTTTAACTCCTTGGTTGTCGGACTTCCATACAGTTCGATTTTCTAGCAGTTTTGGTTGTGTTTGTTTTTAAATAGATTGTTATCCTTTTTTTGGTTGTATGAGGAAGCAAAGGGTATCTACATATGCCTCTGTCTTGGCTGGAATTCCTAAAAAGGCATTCTTGAGCAACAGGTACAAACTGCAGGTAACTTTCAGAGCATAATTTTATATATACATTTTTCCTTTTTAGACTTAGCTACACATATATTATCCCATTATATACAACATATATAGTTCATATTATTTACTTACTTATTTGTTTACTATTTGTCCTCCCCTACTAAAATGTAGGTTCTGTAAGGGTGTGCTTTTGTGCATGTGTCACTGTTTTATCAAAAGCGGTGAGTGACACCTAATAGGCACTCAGTACATATTTGTTGAATGAGTAAATCTTACTGACTTAACTCTTGGTATAAGCCTGTGAGATAGGTATTTCTAGAAGTTGTAAAAGAGGCTAAAAGAGCCTAAGTGGCTTTTCCAGGATCCTTTGGATAGGCAGTGAGAGAACACTTTTGATAAGCTTCAGAACCAATGTTATTTTCACTAAGTTTACTCATTTTCATGTTGTTCTCCAACTGTGTGTGGCAACTGTAGTCTGTGTCATCTTTGCTCATGCTTTTTTTCTGAGCTTAACCAGGCTTTTAAGAAGTTTACAAACTTATCAGGACAATGATAATGGTGGTGATAGAGCCCCAAGGAAAAAAATGAAATGCCAACAGAATGGAGATAGGACCATGTAATGGATTCAAGGGTTTCATCCTTTTTGCAATCTTCCCTTGCTAGGTTTAATCCCCAATCTTGGCTAAAAACAAACAAAACAAAAAACCCTTGTGCCTGGTAAACTCTGCATGGTTTTTCAGCATGGATTTGCTTTAGATTTCTGAGTCACTTGTATTTCTCCTTGGTCCAAAGCTTCGTCTTGAAGGGCTGGTTACATTTTGGTGTTATAGACTAGAGCAACCTTGAGTGATTGACAGTGGAGCAGATCTACATACCGATACCCTAAGGCACACTGTGGTGAGCCTGTTTACTCATAGGCCACCATGAGTTAAAAAAATAAAAAGACTAATGAGTACAAAGAAGGAAAGAAAGGCGTAGAGGAAGATAATGCAGTCCCCAAATCATTTTGAATGTCCTTTTAGCTTTGCCCCCTTGAGCAGTTTCTAACTCTTTGTAGGTACATAGATATCTGACAGTTAACAAACTGGATAAATTTCTCTTTTATTGACTAGTCTCCCTGTTTTTTAACCTGGGCCCACCCCATCTTTGTTTTTGAGGATCTTCTGAAGAACCATAGAGCTGGTAGCGCCATGGTTTCACATCTAAAGACATTTAGTCTCCTATTTTCATATGTGTTAGGTTCAGTGAAGTTGCAGAAAAGAGCTAAAGTAGGCAGAAATGGGAGAGATTGAGCACTAACATTCCCACAATGTGCTCGTCTATGCTACCTTGCTCCTTTTAGGAAGCATTTCATTCACCTGCTCTAGGCGAGAGATCTGAGTAGGAGTGGACATATGTTTAAATGCCACCTTCTCCCTAGGCCTTTAGATTGGTTGAGAGCTGCACTGAGTCATGACAATCGTACTTCTTCTCTACTTCTTTTTTGTATCTAAAATCTGTAGGGAAGATTCTACTCCTTCTGGTTGTAAAGTTATTAGGGACTAGGGGTGAACACAGAGCTGGTGATGGCTAGGTCCCGGCCATCTGTAGAGACAGGCTTAAGAGAGTATGGTTAGCATTATTTATAATAGCCCAAAGTGGCAACAACCCAAGTGATGAGTGCATCAGTACAATTTGGTATCTCCATGCAATCGAAAATTAGTCAGCCATAAAAAGGAATAAACTATTGATGTATGCTAGAACATGCACAAACTTTGACAACTACTTGCTAAGTGAAAGAATCCAGTTACAAATGACCACATATTATGTACTGCCATTTACATGAAATTTCCAGAAAAGGTAAAAGTCTAAGATAGGAAGTAGATGAGTAATTGCTCTGTGCTAGGGGTATTGTGGAAGTTGGGGTGAGGGTGATAACCAAAGGGTGCAAGCTTTCTTTTTGGGATAATGAAAATATTTTAAAATTGGTTATGGTTGGAAATGCACAACTCTGTGAACATACCAGAAGCCATTGAATTATACACTTTGCATTGGTCCATTCCTTATATGGTATGTGAATGATGTCTTGATAAAGCTTGATAAAGCTGACAGAGAGAAAGAGAGAGAGAGAGAGAGAGAGAGAGACTAACCACAACAGAAGCAGAGACAAGAGATGAACAGAGAGTACCCAGATGATGTTTGAGTCAGTAATTCTAGACTTTTGTTCTGCATATTCCATTCTTGCTCCATTTCTTTAATTTTGGGCTTAATATTTTTTACAGGTTAGGATAATTTGACCTAGTGATCTGGACATGAAAGTTTCTTAGCTCACTTCTAATTCTTGAAGCCTCAGTTTTAAATGAAATGGTCATCACTTTAGTTTTCAAGTGTTCCATTGCAAACACCAGTTTTTGCACAATTCTACGGTTGTGCTTTCCACATTGGCTCATTCCCAACAGCATGATAATCCTCTGGGACTGCTGGAAACATAAATTTCCAACTGACCAGAGTTTGGCAACGAAAGGGGAGGAGGTGGGTGGAGTGGCTGGATTCTAAACTATGGACTGCACAGCTATCTAAAAATAAGTCCGCTAAGTCCGAAAGACTGGCTTAGAATTCAAAAAGGGATGATTAAGAACATTTTGCAGGACTGTATCTTAGGTATATGTCTTCATGTGACATTTCCTTTTCTTCCCTTCACTGGAAAAAGAGAAATCTGCTGAAATGCCTAAATACCAAACTTTGTGTGACTTCAAATAAAATTATGATAAAGGGCAAGTCAGCACAGGGGACACAGGAATTTCAGTGCTCAGCTTTAAAATGTTTTTGCTAAGCTTATGAAATCCCCCATAAGAACAGTGTTCAGTTCATGTGTGATATGTGGGAACACATACATTCTTACATGTAGGTATCCATGTCTTTTATCTGAACTTCAGGTATTTCAAAAATGTTTAATGCACTATAAACAGAAAATTACATATATTAGTATACAACTTGAATTTTCACATACTGAACGCACCTCTGCAATCGGCACCTAGATAAAGGATCAAGTCATTACTATCTCTCCAAGAATCTTCCCTGTGTTCCCTGAATCTGCTCTCTCCTTTCTAGTGTACCCACTACCCAGTCTTTTGACAGCAAGCATGTAGATTTGGCTCTTATTTTACCTTTTATATAAATGGAATCACACAGTGTATACTCTTTTATGTTTGGTTTCTTTCATGATTAAAGAGAGAATAATCAATCCCTATTACATTCTCAAATTTCATTTTGTGATTGAAAAAGTAATACATATAGTAAAAAAAAACAAAATTCAAACAATGCCAAATGATATGAAATAAAAATAAGTAGATATTAGTGAAAATAAATAAACACCTGTGCAGTGGTAGATAATTCACTGTCATTGGTGTGCACTATTCCATTGTGTGGATACACCACAATATATTTATCCACTCTACTACTGATGGGCTTTTGGGTAATTTCAGTTTAGAAGTATTATGAATAGAGAACTATGGACATTCTAGTATACACCTCCCAATGAACATATATATGCATTTTTTGAGGTTTTGTGAGCAGAATACTAGGTCATAGGTTATGCATATATTCAGACAATTCCCAGTAGTTTTTAAATTGGTTCTCCCGGTTTATGTTTTAACTAGGAGTGTATAAAAGTTTTGGTTTCTTCTCATCCTCAGGAATACTTGAAAAATGCACATCTTACTTTTGAACCATTTTGTCATATTATCTTATTGTGGTTTAAATCTACATTTTTATGATGACTAATGAAGATGATCACCTTTTCATTTTCTTTTTTGCCATTTAGCCATCCATTTCCTCTTGTGAAGTGTCTGTCTTTTGTCCATTTCTTATTGATCAATAGGAGTTCTTTATATACCCAGGGTATGTGTCCTTTGTCTGATATGAGTATTGTGAATATTTGCTCTTACTACATGAGTTTCTTTTTGCTCTTTTTTGATGTCTTTTGATTATCATTTTTTTTCTTTTTGTGACCTGTTTTAAAGCTTTGCCTACTGCAAATTCACAAAGATGTTCTCTATTTTCTTCAGAAAGTTTTATTGTTTTACCTTCACGTTAAAACCTGCAATCTATCTGAAATTGACTTTTTTTGGTCTATAGTATGAAGTAGGGAGTCAAAGTTCATTGTTTTCTGAATAGATATGTAGCGTCACTCATTAAAAAGACCATCTTTTCTAATTTTGTGTCTGTTATATACCTGAATGTTTTCTATTGAATATTCTTTCCATTTTCTATTCAAGGTGGCTCCTGGACTCTTTCTTATTCTTCTTTATTTTCATAAGTACAATTTCTAACTATGGTCCCTTTGCCACAGATATCCTAACTGACACCTCTGTCTCATGACCTGGACACTCTAGTGACTAATCTCCCCTGAATTTCTAGGTTAATTACCCTAAACAACACTGGCATCACATTCAATTAAGAGGTATATTCATTTTTTGTAGTTGCTACTACACATTGTTATAAATTTAGTGGCTTAAAACAACAGAACTTCATTCTGTTACTGTCCTGGAGGCCAGATGTCTGAAATCAGTTTTCATGGGCAAAATCAAGGTGTCACCAGAGCCACAGTCCCTCTCAGCAGGGGTGTCCAAACTTCTGGCCCCTCTGGACCATACTGGAAGAAGAGGTGTTATCTTGGGCCACACATTAAATGCACAAACACTAAAAAAAAAAACTGATGAGCAAAAGAAAAAGGTTTTAAATAAATGTACGATTTTGTGTTGGGCCACATTCATAGCCACAGGCCATGGGTTGGGTACCCCTGCTGGAGGTTCTAGGTGAGAATCAGGTCCTTGCCTCTTCTAGCTTCTGATGGTTGCTCACATTCCTTGGCTTGTGGCCGTGTCACTGTGATCTTCTTCAATATCTTCAAATTTCTCTCTGCTCTACCTTCACATCACCTCCTCTGTGTGTGTGTTCAGATGACCCTCTGCTGA
>PVKM010004274.1:0-14756 GCA_004027735.1 Carollia perspicillata
ATGGGGAGTGGCTGTAAACACAGAGGAAGCTTCCCTGGCTCACCACCCCACTGCTCACTTCCTGCTGTGTGGTTGAGTTCCTGGCCCAAGGGTTGGGGACTCATGTTAAGCCCATGCTCTTGCCACTGCATTATATTGCTGCTCTCTGTCTTGTGGGGAAGCTGTTTCTGGTGGTCTGAATGGAGGGAAACTGGAAATATACTATTGGCTTCATCACAAAACAGCAAGGTAATCTAAAATGAATATACTATTTTTTCAAGCCTATTGACCATGTCTGAGGCTAGTGTCCAACCACTTGCCTCAATGGGAAATAGTCAATAGAATCTCCAGGTCCTGTTTGCCGACTGGGCTCCCTTCATAGGAGGGTTAATGATCTAGATAGGGGACCTTCTTAGCCAAGAAGGGCCTTAATCTCTCTATTTTCTGACTTCCCCCAGGATATAGTAGCTGGTCAGCCATCTTCCTGGGTGGGAGGATCTCAAGCAACTTCCATTTAGTGGCTCATTATCACATCTCAGATTTAGCCATTCTTCTAACATGCCTGTTTCAATTATACGCATATTAATGTAGAGAAGTTGTCTCTACTACCAGAGCCCCTCAGCTTCACTAGCATAACTAGACCGATTTACTCACCCAGAGCAACTCTGCTGCCATATCTCATGAGAGTTACCTGGAAATAAAGTCATTTCTGATTCTATAGCTAAGAGATCTCCAAGTATTCAAGCATTCTCTCTGCGCATAAAACCTCAGGTATCACCTCTATGAGACAACCATGGTGAGCTCAACAACTCCTGTTACGGAGGGATTTGGAATCTTTGAATAGCAACTGCCAATCCTTTCTCTTTTTCCTCCTTCTTCAGACTCTCCTTCAGGGTCAATGATTTATGAGGGGGTGGATAGATGGCCTTTCATTTGCTAATGTTGTCGGTTGAATTGTGTGCTCCTCTTCCCCAAATTCACGTGTTGAAGTCCTAGCCCCCAGTTCCTCCAAATGTGACCCTATTTAGAAATAGGGATTACTGCAGATGTATTTAGTTAAAATGAGATCATATTGGCTTAGGGTGGGCCCCTAAATCAATATGACTGCTGTCCTTACAAAAAGCAGATATTTGGATGGACACGTACACACAAGAGGATTCCATGTGAGCATGAAGGCAGAGATCAAGGGGATGCATCCAGAAGTCGAGGAGTGCCAAAGATTGTCAGCAAACCAGTGAAGCTAGGAGAGAGGCATGAATCAGATATTCCCTCACAGCTCCCAAAGAAACCAACCCTGCCAACACTTTGATCTCAGATTTCTGGTTTCAAGAACTCTGAGACATAACTTTCTGTTGTTTAAGCCACTCAGTTTGTGGTACTTTGTTACAGCAGCCTAAGAAACTAATATAGGGACCCAATTCTAATGACCCATCTCCATGGCTTAGAACAATCAGTCCACCTATTGAATTACCCTGGGAGTCATATCAATGACCTGTATGACCCCATTTTTCCACATGGAAACCTCCTTCCAGGCTTCCCTTATGACATTTTCTTAGGTTCACAGAACTAAGGAGACCAACTGTACCATTTTGTCTGGAACTATGAGGTTCCTGGCACATAGGACTTTCAGTTTTAAAACCAGGACAGTCCCATATAAAGCAAGATGTACCAGTCACTTTACACAGAACCCTCTTCCTGCTCAGGTCATTTTAGGGCACACTTGGGTTGAGGGCAACCATCTTAGTTCCCTCAGCTGAGCTGGGTAACCACAGAATTGGGGAATTCTGGGCAGAGGAGATACATGTTGTGAAAGAGGGGTGAAAGCAATTAAGAGGTTTGGAACAAGATAAAAGGTTCTGAAAGGATGGTGGCAGGGGTACAGGAAGGGTGTGGAGACGGAGCTGAAAACACTTCTGGGTCCAATTGCTAAGAACCTCTGACACTGTGTTAAATAATCGTGCATCATTCTATCCCACAAGAAAAGAAGTGGCGCCTCCAACAGTTTGAAGCAAAAGAGTTATCATCAGAGCAGATGTTTAGATGTTTTAGAAAGATTATCATGTTTTCTTATTGTAAACTTAAAACAAATAGCAGATATGAAGAAACCTAAAAGACATAGAAACCAACTTTAACATATGGACTTTGTTTAGAACTTGAAAAACTGTGAAAGGAAATTATGTGACAATAAATGAAATCTAAACGCTGAATATTCACTGATATTAAGGAATTAAAATTTTTTAACTCTGGTTGTGTCTTTTTTTTTTTAAGGGAAGTAAAAGGGTAAAGGTATTAATTCAGGAACAGAGAGAGGAAGACCGGAAAGAAGAGAGCCAGAGAGTGCTTTACTAGCCGCTGTACCCTGTCAAACATTCCCCACAGTAGCTTCGGGGGAAGAGAGGTAAGGGATGGATGGGGTGGGGACCCACCTCCAAACTCTCTTAAAGTCTAAACCTGATATTCAAGGCTCTCCATATCTAGGTGCACAAGCATTCCTTCCTCGATCTTTTCCTGGTGGGATTAGGTACTTATTAGTCCATCAAAGACACAATGAAGCTACATATGTCAAAGAACGTCGTGGGTGAATCTGTGCCTTGGGCGCTTGTCAGGGGACCGTGTCTCAGGCAGAACCCCTCAGACTTTAGGGGAGTCCGAGTTGTCCCCTGTGACATGCCTTCATTGGGTGTGAGGCGGCGCCTGAGCAGAAAGGATAATAAGAGGATGATCAAGGGTTTGAGAAAGGGAGAAGTTCATTTGGTTCAGCCTCGGACTTTGTCTTAGTTCTTAGGTTAACTTGTGGTGTGATCTTGGGCAGGCCAGGGTCTCTCTGAGCCTCAGGACTTTTATCTGCAAACCTCGGGAGGTGATAGAGGTATTCTAAGGGCCCTCCAGCTTTGACACCTTCTGATTCCCCTTGAGGAGAACGCTGGCAGGGGTTCTCCGCTGCAGGAGCGGACACTCAGCTGGGCCAAAACAAAGAGACAGCGTCGCTGGCACGTTCCCGCCCCCAGCAGGTTTTGGAAACCCTTGGCAGCCCAGGGGCGGGGCTTGAGCGCGCCTCAGCCAATCACCAAAGTTCCAAGTCGCCGGGGCGGGGTCTCCGCGCGGTGCGGCGGTAGCCTGGCTGGGTCCGAGCATCCCGCGGTTCTGGACCTCCGGGCCCGGACATGGCGACCGCCCGGACGTCCCCGCGAGTTCCGCTGCTGCTTCTCCTAGCCGTAGCGCGGGTCGCGGAGGTGTCAGGGGGCCTGTCCCCGGGCAGTGCGGGTGAGTAAGTGCTGAAGTAGCGGTTCGGGGCGGTCCGGAGCGGCAGCCTTAGCGCTCCAAGATGGCGCGGGGCTGGGGGCAGGGGTGTGCGCGACCCCAGACCCGGCCCACGTCCGGTGACCCAGGGGCCGGAGGTCCCAGCGGCAGGAAGGGGTCCCGAGGCTGGTCGAGAAAGGACTCCTCTCCACCCTCGCTCTCCCCGCCCCGAAGATCTGCTGAACTGGAAGCTGTGACCCATGTTCGAGGCCTTGCTCTGTCACCCACCAGACGGGAGACCCCCAAGTCATCCCTTTTCTCCTCGACAGACTCTAGTCTCTCAGAAAAGGGTGAGAAATGCCTTTGCCCAGGATCGTCGTGAGGGTTGGCTGGGTTTCGGAGGTGCAGCCACCCACCGCTGTCCTGACCAGTTACTGTTACTTGACCCTCACTGGGTTCAGAAAGGCACAGCTCGGGCAGCGAGGGCTGATAGGCCCAACGGCCCGCAAGGTTCCAGTCTCAGAAGAGAAAACGCCCACCCCTTCCAGATTCGATTCCGCTGCGGTTCGCTGTGGGTGCACTGTGCACCCGAGACAGCGCTGGGCTCCGGCGAGGGACCTTAAAAATCGGGCAGCCCTGCTGTCTGAGCGCTGGCAGGCAGGCTGGAGGAGAGTTTTGTTCTTGATCTAGGGGAGTTAAATCCGGAGTGGATAGGGAAGTGTTTCAGTGCTCTCTGAGGCGTCTCTCCCGTGCTGGGCTTTAGGGGGTGATGCGAACGTCTGCCCTCCGGTAGCTCTTCGGTCAGGAAGTGCGGTACTGCAGGACACAAGCTGCTGGAAGTCAGCGCAGGAGTGTCTGGGGGAGGAGAAGGGCTGTGGGTGCGCAGAGGGAGTGAGACGACGTCCACCTGAGGAGGAAGGAAAATTGAGTGTTTCCCCGACTGCACTAGACGATAAAGGATGGCCGAGATTTATATGTGCAGAAGTGGTGGAGCAGTGCATTGCTTACTGCGAGAGCTTACACGTAGAAAGAGCAAAATCCACCCCAACAGGGTTTTAAGGTAACGTACAATGTTAAAGATTCCACCCCCCCCTCTTTTTTTTAAAGGCAAGAAGGGAGAGAATTATGGCAGGAACCTGGGATTAGTTCTCTGTAATTGGGTTCTAAATTTAGCTGTCAATTAGATGGAAACCGAAGAGGAGAGAGAGAAAATGCTGTGTATTCTTGGCTAACTCAGCGTACCTTTTTGGGCCCCATTTGTCTCATTAAGTTAAAGATAGGAACTAAAGCATTTCCAAAGTTACAGTCCATTTACTAGTTAGTTGTTCTAGTTAGTGTTCTAGGAACACTAGGAACGCTGGTTAGTTCTAGTTAGTTGTTCATTTACTAGTTAGTTGTTCATTTTCCTCTCACAACTAGGCAGTTCTGTGGATGATAGTAGAGTGGAGTAGTTATGAGCACAGCAACAGGTTAATAGCCTTAGTCTTTTTGTGCTTTAATATCCACATTTATAATATATATATATCATTTTTTGTGAGAATTGAGGTGATACATGAGTAGCATTTAGAATAGCGTATAGTAAGCACTGAGATGGTAGCTGTTAAATAAGTTTGGGAAACACCGGACATTGTACCCCTTTCTTAAAAATTCACAAAACATATTAATATCCAATAAAGAGTCCAGGGATTCCTGTGGTGAAGAAACTGGTTTGCTGAGGGAACAGGGAAATGACTGCCAATGGGTATGGTGTTTCTTTTTAGGGTGATGAAAGTGTTCTAAAGTTAAATTGTGGTGATAGTTGCACAATTCCATGATTATACTAAAAACAACTGAATTGTATATACTTTAAAAGGATGAGTTTTGTATTATGTGATTGTTAATGTGTAAACTGATTCAACACTTGATTCACATGGGCAACACCAAAAGGGAAGTGACAGAAGACTTTGGTAGAGGAGAGGTGGAAGGAAGCAAAGCAAAAAAAATTATTTGATTAGTATAGCTTAAGAGGATGGCTTATTTGGGAAAGCCTTGGTGGCTGTTTCAATTTCTTAGCCTCAGGGTATTACAGGCTTCGGTGTCGGTTTTCTTGGGTAGGCCACTAAGGCATTAAAGCCACCTCAGTCTAATGGCCTCCTTGTTTAATTAATTTAACATGATTTATATAAGTACATTATTATAGAAAGATAGAAACTTGTTTGCTTGTAGAACTCCTTTTCCTTTATAGCACCAAAAGCACACTTTAGAAAATACTAGGTTAGATGATTCCTAAAGGCCTTTCCAGCTCTAAAAGTCCATGACAGCACGGAGTTTGCATATTTGATGAAAAGAAAAATTTCAGTTTGACTAAATGTGAGATTTGTCCCTTGTACTAAATTCTAGGAAGCATATATTACTTGTTTCTTTACATAAAGGCCATTGAGTAATACAATGGACAGAAGCTTCCACTGTATATCTGTAGAAAGTGTAGAAAATGTTCTTCAATCCTAAACAAAAATTGAGAACACAATATTAAATTACATTTCAGTGAAGGCTGAGCTTGTATTCCTGCTCTGTCTTATTTCCTCTGTCTTTATCCTGTTCAAGTTTGTATATTCGTGTCTCCTGGTATAAGTCTTAACTGTTCTGACTTAGACATTTTCATTCCTATTCTTGGGGAGGGTGGTGGAGGTAAGGGAGTGATATTACTTGCTCAATGATTATCATCTGTTGAGAAGTTTGGCTACACCCTCTTCGTGGGAGTAATGCCACACTTTCTATACCGGTGTACTTGCTAATCCCTCCCCTTTCCAACCCCCCCCCCCACAAGTCACACTTCTGGTGTTCCCTTTGAAAGGTGGGATGGGACCTTAAGCTGTGATCGGTCTGTCGTGGTGCCTGATAATAGCTGGTTCCATTCAAGACTTGTAATAAATAGTACAAAAGAGGGAAAGATGTAAAATTAAGGGCTAGATTTCAATAAGTTGACATTTAAGGTATTATGTAATAGCCCAGAATCCGGAGAAAAGAATGTAATAAATTTTAAGTTAAAAAAAGCAAATGGCCATCTAGAGGGAATTAATAAACAGATTTTCTTTCCAAAGAAGTATCTTGGCCCACACATTGCAGGAAGAACAAGGATTGGTGATAGACCAGATATGACAGTTTATTCTGGTATGGTGCTAAAAGTTCCTGTCTTATATCCATAGATTTCAGCAATCTTTCATGCTACTTCTGGAAGAAAGTAGGAGGATGATGTGAAGAGGTGGTTTTTATGTAGTAAAAATGTGGGTATTTTTAGAAAAGCAAAAAAGATAATGCAGGTATTTGTTTATTCAAGAAATATTTATTGGACTTCCCGCCAAGATGGAGGCATAGGTGGAAACACTGTACCTCCTCTCACAACCAAGATTAAGAACAACAAATATTTACAAACAATAACACAACCAGAACACAGAAAATTGAACTACGGAAGTCTGACAACCATTCGACCAGACCAGTAAGAGGGGCAGAGTCGGCAGCCAGCGGAGAGGGAACTTGGCAGGAAAACACAGTGGCTGCCGGACATGGGAGTGTAGGTGGCGTGGAGCTTGCAGACCCCAGACGCAAGGGGAGGAGACGAGCAGAGCACGCAGGGCACGCAGGCAGTTGGCCAACCACAGACACACATTTGTGTGCAGATAAACTAGGCAAGAGCGGGCAGTGAGATGGACCGCACAGCCCAGGGCCCCAGCGACAGGCAATAAAGCCTAAAAACACCAATTGAAAAGGTGCCAGGAGAGGCTCCCAGCCTCACAGGAGAGGTCACTGGGGAGACCTGCAGGATCCTGGAGTGTGCATAGGCCCGCCCACCTGGGAACCAGTGCCAGGGGGCCCCGTTTGCTTGTGGGAGGCAGCAGAAGGGATGCAAATTCGAGAGAGCGTGGAATAGGTGCTATTGTTCCCTCTCTGACCCCGCCCTCACAGACAGCGTCACAGCCCAGCAACCTGGTTACCCTGCCCTGGTAAACACCTACGGCTCCGCCCCTCATACCTAACAGGTGCCACCTGACCAAAAATGACTCAAACAGAAGAAAAGCTCAGAGTCCCAGAGCCAATACTTTTAAGCAAGCAAGAGATAGCCTACCTATCAGATGCACAGTTCAAAGCACTGCTAATCAGGATGCTCACAGAATTGGTTGATTTTGGTCGTAAATTAGATGAATAAATGAAAGCGTTGATAAGTGAAACGAAGGAAAATGCACAAGGAACCAATAGTGATGGGAAGGAAACTGGGACTCGAATCAATGGAGTGGACCAGAAGGAAGAAAGAAACAACTAAACAGGAAAGAATGAAGAAACAAGAATTCAAAAAAATGAGGAGAGGCTTAGGAACATCCAGGACAACTTGAAATGTTCCAACATCCGAATCATAGGGATGCCAGAAGGAGAAGAGGAAGACCAAGAAGTTGAAAACTTATTTGAAAAAAAAAATGAAGGAGAATTAACCCAACCTGGCAAAGGAAATAGACTTCTAGGAAGTTCAGGAAGCTCAGAGAGTCCCAAACAAGTTGGACCCAAGGAGGAACGCACCAAGGCACATCAGAATTACATTAGCCAAGATTAAAATGAAGGAGAGAATTCTAGAAGCAGCAAGAGATAAGGGGACAGTTACCTACAAAGAAGTTCCCATCAGACTGTCAGCTGATTTCTCAAAAGAGACCTTACAGGCAAGAAGGGGCTGGAAAGAAGTATTCCAAGTCATGAAAGGCAAAGACCTACATCCAAGATTGCTCTATCCAGCAAAGCTTTCATTTAGAATGGAAGGGCAGATAAAGTGCTTCTCAGATAAGGTCAAATTAAAGGAGTTCATCATCACCAAGCTCTTACTATATGAAATGTTAAAGGGACTTATCTAAGAAAAAGATAAAAAACATATATAGTAAAATGACAGCAAACTCACAATTATGAACAGCCACACCTAAAACAAAAACAACTAGAACAGGAACAGAACCACAGAAATAGAGATCACATGGAAGGTTAGCAACAGGAGTGGGAGGAGGAGAGAGAGGGAAAAGCTACAGAGAATAAGTAGCATAGATGGTAAGTAGAAAATAGACAGGGGAAGGGCAAGAATAGTATGGGAAATGTAGAAGCTAAAGAACTTACAAGTATGACACATGGGCGTGAACTAAAGGGGGGGAATGTGGGTGGGAGGGGATGTGCAGGGTGGAGGACAGTGAAGGGGGGAGAATAGGACAACTGTAATAGCATAATCAATAAAATATATTTTAAAAAAAGAGAAATATTCTGACCATGTAATATACCACTGGAAGCTAGACATTCACACTCATGTTTGTTTGCTTATTATTTTTACAGTCACACTTCTAGATGTACATGGGAGGACAGAGTGGGGAAGGGAATTATCCAAGAATACTGGCTATTAGCATTTGGGGAGAAGACCTTAAGGGGGTCATTTGCTTTAGTTGGTTCATAATGATGAATGTCTGGGTTAAGGCCCTTTTGACTCCCAATGGAACAGAAACCAAGGGCTAGGGGCTAGTTACGTACTTTCTACCAGGAGAACACACAGAAATCCAAGGGTGGGAAATTCAGTACAGCACAACCCTTAGAGACTGTGGGAACTGGAAACTACTTTTGGAGGCAGTCTCTCTCTACGTTTGATTAGTTCTCTCCCATGCATCTCTTGCTTTTCCCACTGTCCATCAACCAACTTCCTCTTTTAACTCAAGGTGTCTGCACCATCATAAAACTTCAATTTTTGCTGCCTCAGCTCTTCTTGACCTTATAGGTGCGGAGCCCACCACCAACTGGTTGCATATCTCTGTGCCTGAGTGTACGATTGGGATCAATTTACCGTTTAACCTAGGCCAAAAACTCATGGTGTTTGTTAAATTATGGGTTGGTCGCTTATATGAAATGCAATAATGAAGTGGTACAGTGAGGAAAATACCACTTTTTGTACATTTTTTCCTGATAAGGCATTGCATAACTAGGAAATTATTACTTGTTAACCTTTAAATAAAAATTATTTTGAGCTGAGCACTGTGCTGAATGGGTACAAGAAGTTTACAGCCAGTCTGGGGAAACCCTAACTACAGACAAGAAATGATGAGAGAAGAATTAAAGTGTTCAAGTTTCTAGTCCTGACGAAAATAGTAGGGCCTTAGATAGAAAAAAGAAGGGAAGACAAAGAAAGTAACCTACCCCCAAACCAACATGGCTTGGATGGTGGGAGAAGAAAGGCTAAGCATTGAGGAGGGATTTAAGTCAGCAGAAAGAGGGCACTAAGCATTTCAGGCAGAAGGATGTGTTCAAGGGAAATGAAGGCTTTCTTTAAAAAAAAATGCTAGGATATGAGGGAAGGGGAGGTTAGATTTTAAACATTTAGAATGCCCTTGATGAGAAGATCTGGCTGTCCTATTGGCAATAGAATCAAATGAAGTTAACTGGTTGTTCAACAGTGTAGTGTGATGCAAGCCGTGGAGAAGGATATCTGTAACTTACCAATGACTCACAAAAAATATGTGTGTTTGTCCAGATAGATAGGTAAATCAGTGTGGCAAGAGGACAAGATGTTAGCAGTATTGAATCCAGGTGGCTGGGTATATGGGTGATCATCTTACTGGGTTTGGCTCTTCATTGGCTAATGATATTATACCATATTTCACCGTGTATATTGTGCACCCACGGTTTTGGCCCAAACTTTTAGGAAAAAATCTTTTGTTTTAATTTTTAATTAAATTAATTATTTGTGTGTATTTAGATACCTGTTTTTTGTGTTATAAAGGAATTGTAGCATTTATTTTTAAGATTTTATTTATTATTTTTAGAGAGGGGAAGGGAGGGATGAAGAGAGGGATATATCAGTGTGTGGTTGCCTCTTGTGGGCCCTCCACTGGGGACCTGCCCCACAACCTAGGCATGTGCCCTAGACTGGGAATCGAACAGCTGACCCTTTGGTTTGCAGGCTGGTACTTAGTCCACTGAGCCACACCAGCCAGGACAAGAAATTTAATGTAACAAATAATTACAAAACACAAGAACAGATACAAGTTATTTCAGGCACCACCTATGTATATATATAATACACGTCCTTATTTTCCCCTCAAAAATTTGGGCCAAAAGTGTACCGTATACACAGCAAAATATGGGAGTCTACACACACACACACATACACACATGAATATTTAAAGGGATAAATGTAACAATTGCAAGAATGCATTTATAAGTTGTAGTTGCAGTTGTCATTTAAACATTTTTTAAAGTGAATGTCAATTTCCAGACTGTTTTGAAAACAAAAACTTGACTAAAGATCAGATTTTTTTATTAACTGTCTTTTTTTTTTTTTAAATTTAGAATGACCTTTTTCCAGTATCAGCTCAGATTCAGTTTTTCCCCATCAATGGTTTCAAACATATACGTTCCGTTTTAGTAATTCTGTAGAAAATCATTAATTACAGGGCAAAAGTGTATCTGGGGTTTTTAATGGGATTCCATCACTTAGGCATTATTAATTGAATTATTTATCATCCATGTGGTTGAACTCAATCTCCAGTTCCTCTGTCCTGCTGGAAGTTGGGAGTTGAGATGAAATCATGTAGCTAGCTGAAAACCTCTTATCCCTTGGCAGATCTTTCCAGCACTGCCAAGTCCTGGTCCTCAGGTATCTAGGTGAGATCTTGGTCCACCTTAGCATAACAAAGACATTCCTATTGCTCAGGATATTCCAGGGATTTAGAGTCTCCAGGAACCATGGACAAAGGCCACTCTTTAAAACAAACAAATAAACAAACGAACGGGGAAAATCTTCCCTATATCCTGCATCCTCCTGTGACTACCACTCTCTTTCACTTCCATCGCTGCTAGACTTCTTGAGAGCCTTTATTTGCTGCTTATACTTCCCTTCTGGTTTATTCCTTAATGTCATTCCCTTCAACCAACTCCACAGGAAGTACATTGTGAAGGTCACTGAGTGGCCTCCTAATTAGTAAATCCATTTCTTTTTCTGATTTTGAATCTGACTGACTATTCTGGGGTGTGACACTGGCCACTCCCTCTTCTGTGATGTCACTTACTTGCTATCTCTCTGTTCCATCTCAACCTCTTCTTTGTTTCTTCTCACATATACTGCTGTTCTTTAAAATTTGACCTTGTGTCCACTTCTCACTAGAAACACTCCCTAGGCAATGTCATTCATTTTTGTTTACCTTCTTTATGCTCATGATTCCAAATTTGGCTCTGACTTGGCTTTACCTGCATTTCAAGCTTGGGTTTTTGACTTTACTGGGATTTCCATCTGGATGTCCTGTAGGAACCTTAAATTTAGCCTGTCCAAAACAAAATTCACTGTCTTCTAAAAAATTATTTAACTTTACATTATAGGTATAATAAGAGAATAGCGTCTACAGGGCAGTTGTAAGGGTCGAATGAAATATGTATAAAGCAAACTAAGTAAAATTCTGGCATGTGGAAAGTACATGATACATTAGCTATTAGTGCATGACAGTCTCCCCTATTGAGACTATAAGCCTTTTGGATAAGAACCAACCTAGCACTGTCCTTGGCTTCTGCTAGATACATAGTAAAGGTTTGTTGAATTAAAATGAGTAATAATAATAATCTCTTTAATAATGTGTAGCCATCCAATTTAGCTTAACTGTCTTGTTTACCTAAAGTGGGCAACATCGGGTGTTTGTGTTTTCTCCCTAGGTGCATTGTGTTGTGACCATTCAAAGGATAACCAAATGTGCCGTGATGTATGTGAACAGGTAAGCTTACACCATAATTCTAGAGGATATTAGTAACTGTTTATTACGCAGAACTATTTCACAGAAATCTCACGCAGCACCTTAAGTGGACAGAATTCACACCACCAGTAATGAAGCAAATTAACACGTGTCTGCTGACACGAGGCACTGAGAAAGAGGACAGTAGCTCATGTAGAATTTCTGTCAAAAATGCATAGCCTGACCAGCAAGAAACAATAGGGCAAGCCCAGATTCAGGGGGTTGTTCCTCAGAACAAAAGCCTGTAATACTGATATCTTCAAAAAGATATCAGAATTACAAAAATAAAGGCTATAAGAAACTTCCAGATTAAAGGAAACGAAAGAGACATGACAATTAATGCAAAGCGTGATCCTGAGTTGGACCCTGGAATTAAAAATTTGCTATAAAGGACACTTTTGGAATAAATTGGTAAAATTTGAATGTGGGCTGTAATAATATTTTTAGCAGTGCTGTAACCCTGAATTTGGTGGTTGTATTGTGGCCAGGTAGGATGGTGTTCTGGTTCTTAGGAGGTACGTGGTGGAATTTAGGAATGAATATCGTGTCTAATTCTAAAATGTTTCATCCAAATATTAGTAATAATAATGTGTTTATGCAGAGAGAGCAAATGATTAGAGAGTTAGAACAAAATGTTAATAATGGGTCAGTCTAGATGAAGACTAGATATTATGTACTACTTTTGAAATTTGACATTTGAGTCTTTCTGGTTGAGCCTTTTCAGGCAAGTTCTACTGAGACACACCTACCTGTTCATCAAGTCTTACCTTTCTTCCACCATCTTGGTTGTGTAGTCCTAGCCTTAGTGCTTGAGAATTGATGGCCTCACGCATCTTTTGGAGGAGTTTTCAAGTAATTACCTGGATTTTGTCACTGCCTAGAACCGAGAAAGCTAACTGAGATTAGAAGTTGCTTCAAACAATATTATGAATTTAGAAAGATTTTGCAAGATACTTTCTAATTATAAAACGAGACAGTGACTTGGCTCATCTAAATAGCTGCCTGAGAATTCATGTTGAAACACATTGCAATTTGTTCTCTGCTAATTTATTGCCAGAAAAATAGCTTCTAAAAGCAAAAATAGCCCCTTGATGCTGTCACCATAAGGGAGCTTCTGAAGTTGCTCTACGACATTTGGAAACACCGCTTTCTTGACTTTTTGCTTTGTTCTGTTTTTTTCCACTAGGTGTTCAGTAGGGTGAATGATTTTTATGAAGCACCTACAGCAGGCAAGGTCTAATTTCTTAAACTCAGAAATGTTAGAAATTCTATAACTTAGCAAATTAGTTACCCTAATAAGGAGCATTCTTCCCTGACCTAGTTCTTTAGTTGAGAAATAAGGCAAAGAAATAAAGTAATTTAGACTCCAGGTGTTACTCTTATTACTAGTTACACAAATGTTGGGTGTAACTTTTATCTCCGGATAGACACTAAACTACAGAATTAGATTTACTCCCACAGGAGGAGAGGTAAAGTCTGGGTTACATATGTGTACTTCCTCCTGCCAAACTCGGCAGTCGGGTTAGGCAGTCAGTCTTCACAATTACTGGAGGACTGAGTGAACCATGTGGAGACAGGCAAGGCAAAACTAGCAGAGCTCACTCAAAATGAAGGGAAATACCAGCAGTGAGGAATAATTATTTCTTCAGTAGAGAATGAGAAAGGGTGGGGTCCTGATGACATTTAGGTTTTGGGTTAGAGTGAATAGTAGTATCCCTGAGGGTTATGGGAGGTTGGGGAAAAGATTTGGTTTGGGGGAAGGTGAGTTGCTGAATTAGCTTTGAAAACCGTGTGAAGACAGTTGGAGATTTGGAATTAAAACTTTAGAATTTGAATTTATGTAAGCCAGGCTGGTGTTTTATAGTCGTCAATAAAGTAAGGTGTCAGATGCCAGAGAAAAGTCAAGGAGTTTGAGATCTGAGAAAAGGCCCTCGGTTTTTAAAGAATTTTATTTATTTATTTTTAGAGAGAGGGTGAGGGGAGGGAGAAAGAGGGAGAGAAACATCATTCGGTGGCCTCTTGCATGCGCCTGGCCACATGTGCCCTGACCTGGAATAGAACTGACAGCCTTTCACTTTGCAGAACAATGCCCAACCAAGTGAGCCACACCAGTCAGGGCAAGACCCTTAATTGTTTTGTTTTGTTTTTTAACTGTTAGAAGAGGTGCTCTAGAGAAGGGATTTTGTTTGCTTTGTTTATGCTGAAGCCCTCACTGCTTAGAATAGTGCTAATATGAAAAACTCGGTATAAATATTTCTAGATTGACTGGAGCAGTGGGGCTAAAGTCATAGTGCAGAGATTTAAAACATTGTTTAAATTTAAATTTACTTTCTTTTACTTATTTTAGTTTTGGAATATATGTTATTGATTATGCTATTATATTTGTCCAATTTTCTCCCCTTTATTCCCCTCTGCCCTGCACACCCCCTCCCACCTGCATGCCCCTTGCTTTGGTTCATGTCCATGGGTCATATATATAAGTTCTTTGGCTTCTGCATTTCCTCTACTATTCTTAACTCCCCCTATCTTCTACCTACCATTTATGCTATTTATTCTCTGTACCTTTTCCATCTCTCTCACCACCCATTCTCCTGCTGATAACCCTCCATGTGATCTCCATTTTTGTGATTCTGTTCCTGTTGTAGTTGTTTGCTTAGTTTGTTTTTTGTTTTTGTTTTTGGTTCAGTTGTTAATAACTATGAGTTTGTTGTCATTTTACTGTTCATATTTTTGATCTTTTCCTTGGATAAGTCCCTTTAACATTTAATATAA
>PVKM010004274.1:14856-40567 GCA_004027735.1 Carollia perspicillata
ACTTGACCTTATCTGAGAAGTGCTTTATCTGCCCTTCCATTCTGAATGAAAGCTTTGCTATAGAGCAGTCTTGGATGTAGGTCTTTGCCTTTCATGACTTGGAATACTTCTTTCCAGCCCCTTCTTGCCTGTAAGGTCTCTTTTGAGAAATCAGCTGACAGTCTGATGGGAACTTCTTTGTAGGTAACTGTCCCCTTATCTCTTGCTGCTTCTAGAATTCTCTCCTTCATTTTAATCTTGGCTGATGTAATTCTGATGTGCCTTGGTGTGTTCCTCCTTGGGTCCAACTTGTTTGGGACTCTCTGAGCTTCCTGAACTTCCTAGAAGTCTATTTCCTTTGCCAGGTTGGGTTAATTCTCCTTCTTTTTTTTTTTTTCAAATAAGTTTTCAACTTCTTGGTCTTCCTCTTCTCCTTCTGGCATCCCTATGATTCGGATGTTGGAACATTTCAAGTTGTCCTGGATGTTCCTAAGCCTCTCCTCATTTTTTTGAATTCTTGTTTCTTCATTCTTTCCTGTTAGTTGTTTCTTTCTTCCTTCTGGTCCACTCCATTGATTCGAGTCCCAGTTTCCTTCCCATCACTATTGGTTCCCTGTGCATTTTCCTTCGTTTCACTTATCAACGCCTTCATTTGTTCATCTAGTTTACGACCAAAATCAACCAATTCTGTGAGCATCCTGATTAGCAGTGCTTTGACCTGTTCATCTGATAGGTTGGCTACCTCTTCGTTGTTTAGTTGTATTTGTTCTGGAGCTTTGATCTATTCTTTTGTTTGGGCCTTTTTTTTTTTTTTTTTGGTTTTGACATGCCTGTTACGTAGTGAGGGGCAGAGCCTTAGGTGTTCACCAGGGCAGGACAACCCACTTCACTGGGTTGTGACGCTGTATGTTGGGGAGGGGTCCAAGAGGGAACAGTGCCACTTGCTCCACTCTCTGCTGGTTTTCAATCACTTCCCCCGCCACCCACAGTCAAATTGGGCCCTGCTGGTGCTGATTCCCGGGTGGGTGGGTTTGTATACCTTATAGGACTCTGAGGGTTTCCCTGACAGACTCTCCTGTGAGACTGGGAGTTTCTACCGCTGCCGCCTCAACCCCCACAAATGTTTTCCATCAGAGGTTTGAGGCTTTATTTCCCTGCACTGGAACCCTGGGTTGCACAGTGTGTCTTGCTCCTGAGTTGTTTCCTCCCTGTTTATCTGCATGCAAATGTGGGGCGCCCAGTCCGAAGTCCACCAGCCCATCTTGCCTGCCAGCTGTTGCCTTGCTGCGAGTCCTCTCTGCCCTCCGGTCTGGATGAATGTTTCTTCTTTAACTCCTTAGTTGGCGGACTTCCATACAGTTTGTTTTTCTGTCAGTTCTGGTTATTTTTTGTTTTTAAATTTGTTGTTATCCTTTTGGGTATGCAAGGAGGCACAGTGTGTCTACCTATGCCTCCGTCTTAGCTGGAAGTCCTGTTTTACTTATTTTAATCCTCACCGAAGGTTATGTTTTTATTGATTTTAGGGAAAGAGGAAAGGGGTGGCAGGGAGAGAGAAACGTAAACATGGATCGGTTGCCCTGTATGTGCCCCCACTGGAAATCAAACCCACAACCTAGGTGTGTGCCCTGACCGGGAATCAGACCTGCCACCGGTTTGGTGCCCCGGATGACACTCCAGATTAGCTGATCCACCCAGCCAGGGCGAGGAACTGAATTTTTAATTTTATGTAATTTTAATGATTTCAGTTTAAATTTAAATAGTCACACATGACTAGCAGCTACTTTATGAAATAGATCCAGAGGCTTGATCAGATTCAGGTTAGGTTTTGTTTTGGTTTTGTTTGTTAAGTCTTCCTCGTAAGTGATACTGTGACTGGTTGTCTCTTTTTGTAATGTTATCAGTCATCTTTGATAATAGCCTGAATGCATTAATTCACTAGGGTTTGCAAAATGGTAATATTCTAGGTTTCCTTACTTATTTATTATAGTTGGTAGTTTGGAGAAAAATGGCTACTAAAGCTATCTGGAGATAAACCCTTTTTCACCGTCCTTGTTAGCATTTATGGCTTTACAACCTTACCTGTTTGTAGGTAACCATGAAGTTGTGTCTGATATACATAATGACTTATAATTTACTGAGACATCAAATCGTGGTTAACTAAAGTTCTGTTGGGAAGTGAACCAGGCAGCTAGCCTTGCTAGTGAACTTGTCAGCTCCTAGGCATCTGTATTAAAAAATGGCTTTGTCTGTATTTTATGGCATTTTGCAAAGAAGTTTATGCCATAATGCTATTCACAGATTTGTTCTTTACCAATATCAAGGTATAACAGTCTATTTTTCATTGTGGTCAGTTGACTTAAAGCAGTTTGTAGAATGGTTTAGAATGAATTTATTGTTTTTTTCATCTTTTCTATTTTCTTCTTTCTTTGTCTCCCAGGCTCCAGTTTGCTGGCCCAGTTTTACCCATTTTTGGTCATTAGAAAATAGGGCCTGGACTTGTTACATTTGAACTTTCTTGGTTATTTGCCAAACTACCCAAGAAATGCTACATCAGTTTAAGTTGGATCCTTCCGAAGGTTTTTCATTTATTAAAGGACGTTGGGAGATATTCCAGACCACCGATAAATCTAGAATATAATACATTTTAAGCTCTTTTTATTTCTTATGAAAAAGTGCCACACAAACTTTTTTCTTTTGTCAAATAGATATTCTCCTCAAAAAGTGAATCCCGACTAAAACATCTGTTGCAGCGAGCCCCAGATTATTGCCCTGAAACAATGGTAGGTCTTGTTTAACTTAACTATGGGAACTTTTGTCTAAATGAAGTCATCAAGTGACTTCTTTTTAGATTTAGCAAAATTTTCAGTGTGAATGGGGTTTGCGGTCAAAGTAAAATATTAGATTTATCTGAGTGCTTTAAAAAGCTCTTCACACAAATTGCTAAGTAGAATATGTCTTTTACTTTTATTGTTTATTCTATGATACAGGTAAAAAGAATATTAAATACAAATCTAGTCTTTACATGTCATTATAATAGTTTATCTAGAATTTGGAATCTTACTTACTATATTTTGACAATTTTATTAACTTAATTTTATATTTATTTTGATTTTGAAAAGTTGTATTTCAGATGAGAGGAAATGTGTGATTTTTTTCATTATTCCTGCCTTCCCATTTTCTGGTATACAGCAAATGCGTTGCTTGCCTGTCCAAATCCTGTAACTTAAATGTCTCTAATGCTTGGGTCACCCTCAGTGTCTGGGATGCTCATGAACCAGGCTAACAAGGTCTGAGCTTGCCGTGAGAGAGCATCCTTAGATATGGCAGCTTACACCATGTGAGAGGGAGGGAGGAGATGGTGGCCACACAGTTGTGACTGATACATGTTCTGCTAGTCGCTCTCCAGACACTTTTCTCTCTGTACGTAGAAGTAGTGGTTGCAGTACGCATCCTGAGTAACCAGACTAACCTTCAGTGCTGTTAGGTGAGACGATGGGAAGAGAGCAAGTAATGTCTTGCATATGTTCTATTTTTTTCCCCTGACTAGCTGGTTAATACTCATATTTTCCTAGAACGTTGACTGTATAGATACAAACATAATCAAATCAGATGTACATAATTTTTGTAGAAATTAAGTGTCATTTAGGAACTGGTTATCTACATAAAAGCCTTTTGGTGATTACAATTTTAGGTTGAAATTTGGAGTTGTATGAATTCATCTTTGCCAGGTAAGTAATAGAAGTGTAACATTTAGCACTTTATTTTTAAAAACTTATTGTTGTCGTAAAATCTGTGTTATAGTCCTGTAACTTAAGTTTACCTGTATACTCTTGAGTTTCTATCCTCTCCTTTCCATAGGCACCCAAATTTTCAAATATACTTTATTCTCTTTCACTCAATACTTAACTTTGTATTCTTGTCTCTACTTCTTCCTTTCATTCTATTGAAACTGGTTTTGAAAGATCACCAGTATCTCTTAGTTCCTAAATCTTACAGCTTTTCCTCAATGCTTACTCTCTTTGACCTCCCTGTGACATTTGATTTTTTAAATTTTATTTATTTATTTTTAGAGCGAGAGTTAAGGAGGGAGAAAACGAGGGAGAGAAACATCAGTCAGTTGCCTTTCACACACCCGCTGTGGGGGACTTGACCTGAAACCCAGGCGTGTGCCCTGACTAATGATGCTCACACTGAGCAACACCACTGTGGGCAACATTTGATGTTATTGACCCCTATTCCTTGTGACTGCGCCTTACCCTTTCTTACCTTTCTCCTCTCAATCCACTCCCCTCCCAGCCTCTTCAGCTCCTGCCCATGGACTGTGGTTCCTCTTGGGCACAGTCTTCCTTTCTCCATCCATACCTACTCTGCTAACTAATCGGCTCTGGGAAGGTAACTTTCAAATCCAAGGTCATTGTTTGTGACTTCTAGATGTCTCTACCTGGATTTCTACATCCAGATAGTATCTGAAGTGCAAATCCAAAACCAGGCTCATCTCCTTTTTTTAAGATTTTATTTATTTATTTTTAGAGAGAGGAGAAAGAAGAGAAAGAGAGGGAGAGAAATATCAGTGCACAAGAGATAGAGCGATTGCCTCTTACATGCCCCTAACCTGGCCTGCAACCAGGCATGTGCCACGACTGGGGATCAAACTAATCAGGGCTTTTTGTTCACAGGCCAGCACTCCATCCACTGAGCCACACCAGTCAGGGCCAGACTCACTTTATAATTGCCTGTCATGTGAATGACACTACTGAAAACCAAGTTTTCTTTGGCTGCCTTTTCCCTTTTAGCTCCATTGACTCTCTCCTTGTAAAATCTTCCATCTGTCTTCTGTACTCTTAGTTCAAGCCTCTCTTATTACATTTCTGGGGTAGAATATTATAATAAACTTGTAACTGGTGTTTCAACACATCATAGCTACCCTCCCGAGCCCTTCAAGAAAAAAATCCCTCAAGGGTTACCCATTTCCATTGGAATGAAAGCCAAACTCCCTAGCCTGGTATTCATGGTCTCCTAGAATTAAAATTTATTTTCCAATCCTAATTAAAACCAGGCCTTGAAAAACGGGAGTATGTTTTACATATCTCTGTACTATAAAGGCTATCATACAGTTTGAAGTTTGTATTTCAAACATACTGTCTTCCTGGAATTGCCCACATCCTTACCCATTTTCCTAATTATCCCTTTATCTAATGCCCTGTAAATACACATACACATGTGTATATATGTATACACACATGTGTGTGCATACATATACATGCACATTATTTTTACCAAACTGTAATCTCCATAATGGAATAAACTGTACTGTTTTATCTATTTCTTAGTCCGCAGAATATCTAACATAGTTCCTTGTACTTGGTAAACGTTCAACAAATTTAAATGCGTGCTGAAAAATTTAATATTTTCTAAGAGGAAACAGCAACGTACTGCATTATGACATACAAATTCAGTTTATAGCCCACATTGATTTTATTTAAAGTTATGTCTAAAGTGTGAGTGATTCTGAACAGCAAAAAGCAAAGATAAAAAGGAAACTATACTAGGCAATGGGGTTAGATGGGAGTCTATTGCTCTTTTTACTCTTAAAACATGTAGGGATACAGAAGCTTATGATATTCAGTATTTTTAGCCAATTGTAACAGTTGGCGTGGTTTATATTATAGAGTGGGGCAAAAGTAGGTTTATCGTTGTTTATATGGAAAATAATACAATAATTAATAAATAATAGTGCAACAATAAACTGTGTTTTGTGTACTCATATCTGTAAGCCTACTTTTGACCCAGCCTTTATTTTGAGAGCTTTCTCTCTCTGTGGGCCACTTACTTGCTTTTGTCTGTTTGTTTTGTTTTTTAGCAGAATTCTTCTATTTGTTATAAGTCCTAGTTTTATTTGGAGAACTATGTTATGTATTGCTCTGAATCCCTGACACTGTTTTCAATTGTAAATAATAATCTAATGTATATGTGGATTTGAAGACCTGTGTATTACATGGAAGCAACATAAAATATTTTTAAAGGAAATAAAGATTTTGCAGCATCCCTACAAGCATAAATCTTTTTCTTATTTTCATAATTATTACTTATATCTCCTAATTTTATCCTAGAAGTCATTCTTTAACATTTGATTGCAAAAAGGGATCTAAAAATACATTAAAACACTGTTTAAAAAAACCCTTACCCAAGGTTATGTTTATTGAGTTTAGAGAGGAAGGAAAGGGGGAGAAGACAGAGAAGCATCAATCACCTGCCTTCACACCTGACTAGGGATTGAACCTGCAACATTTTTAGTGTACAGGACAACATTCCAACCGAGCCACCTAGCCAGGGCTGCATTAAAACACTTTTTATAATTTCATAAAAAATGATACTATGATGCCTCTTGGTAGCACAGTGATTTGGTTGGAGAAATAGCTGCTGTATGTAAACTGAACCGGAAGAGTATTTTGCCCTGTGGTGAAGTAAACCATCGAAGGCGGCCCTGGCTCACAGGAGATACTTCCGTCTGTGTACTGTTTTTAGTCTTAAATGGCGTCATGGGTTTTACACTACTGTATGTATTTAACATACTTAAATTCAATACTATTTGTGCCCTTTTTTGTTTGCTTGTTAAGTTGGAATCTTTGCCTCTGCTTCACAGTCTAAAGGCGAGGAGGGCTTCTCCTTGCTGTCCCGGACCCATGTGTCCTTTACAGAGGCTACCGACCCAAGAGTGGGAATGAGAGGGTTTAAGGGGGCAGAGAGGTGAGAGAACAGAACAAAGGACCTGATAATTATGAGATGATGAAGGGCGACCCCCCAAAAATGGAACTTATTTATGAAAAGTTGTGTATTCATTCTTACATGTTTAAACTTCAGTCCCCTTCAAAGTACTCTCCATTTGAGGCAGAACACCCATTGAGATGTTCTTTCCACTGTGCAAAACCATTTTTGAATGTCGATTTTGATGGCTTTCAGTGCTTCTGCCGTTTTTTGTTTCACCTCTTCCACCTCAGCAGAACATTTCCCTTTGAGGTCTTTTTTCATCTGGGGAAACAAAAAAAAAGACGCTGGGGTGAGATTGGGTGAATAGGGATGTGGAGCACAAGCGTCATACTAGTTTTGGTCCAGAGCAACTGGAACACTCAGCGTAGTGTGGGCAGGTGTGCTTGTAAAACACCCGTCATGAAATAGACAAATTCAGCGAAAGATCTTCAAAAACAATTCGCTGAAGCCCAGCACAGCCTCTCGCAACAGTGCCAGCTGGTACACTGATACTGGAACACTCACCTAGCGGCGGAAGCCTTTACTACGAGGGGCCTGCCCTCTAGAAGATAATTCTAGGTTTTTTGGTCCCCGCTCACATGCTATGAGGGACTCTGAGAAGACTGATAGCATTGGGAGTAAGGCTGAGGGGAGGGGGTTAATAATTTTGAGACTCTTTTGTCTAAGTTCGTTTTCCTGTAGACACCTACTTTGATTTTTTTTTTGTGGTATCCATGAACCAGCTTGGCATGTTCTTTGTGTTCGTTGCTACTTATGACCAAAACATTTGAACATTTTGTTTTTAAGGTGTGTTTAAGAAATCTGATGGATGGGTTGGCTTGGGCTGCTGTGAACTAGCTATTACCTTGGAGTGTCGACAGGCATGCAAGCAGGTAATACTGGACAACCATGCTCTTAAAAAGCATGGATTGCAGTTTGGGCTTTAGCTGTGCATATTTCTTTTCTTTTTTAAAAAGATTTTATTTATTTATTTTTAAACAGAGGGGAAGGGAGAGAGAAAGAGGGAGAGAAACATCAGTGTGTGGTTGCCTATCACGCGCCCCCTACTGGGGACCAGGCCAGCAACCCAGGTGTGTGCCCTGACTGTGACCCTTTGGTTCACAGGCCAGCGCTCAATCCACTGAGTCACACCAGCCAGGGCCATGCATATTTCTTGATCCTTGCCAACCTTATACCTTTGGAGAGGTGACCCACAAAAACTGCAAATTTAGCATTTCTTGCATAGACCCCTTCCTTTTGGACTTGCTGTTTTTTCAGTTATGGCTACTGCATGGAAGACCATACGCCCTCTCTCATTCTTTCTCAACGGCTCCCTGCCACACAAAGAAAGAATATTCATAAGTTATATAAGTGTCTTATCACTATGTTATATACCTGAAACTAATATAATACTGTATGTCAACTGTAATTGAAAAGTGTTTTAAAAAATTAAAAACAAAATATAGGAATTGAAGCCTTTTGTACTTTGCCTGGGGTCATCCTTAGTCGATGCTGAATGACTCCAAATGGCCATGTGAATTTGGGGTACACCCGGACGACAGCAGTTGATACCATCGGCCTATTTTGCTTTCATCCAGGGTTTCCCCTGAGAATGTTCTTATATCCCTTCTCTGCTCCGAAGGTGAGCATGACTCTCATAGTGAATTACGACTTCTTTTTGAGTTGATATATCTCTGCTCCAACTCAGGTTGGGCCCCTGAGTTCTTCCTCGTGGCGTATATTTCATAGCGGTTCCTCAGTGTTGTCAGAAAACTGGTCTGATTCCTCATATGCCAAGTGGTAGAAGTAGACTTAACTGGGAAGTTCGGGTGGACCTCAAACCACAGCTGGAAAGCCTTCTCTCGTTTTCTTCTTCTAGTGACCGGCCTCTGGACAGGAGTACATGAGACATAGTGTCCCCTTCACTTTCATACATACCGCAGCAACACTCTTTGGGTAGTACACAACCTAGCTCTCTACCACTCTCTTCCAGGTGTTGAGATGAGGCTGAGTTGCAGAGGATTAGAAATATAATGGATCTGGTGGGACAAAAAACAGTTGCCTGTTCATTCTGCTTCGGGCTCTCCCCATCCTCATCGGCTGACCTATTCAAAATTACATGAGCTTAATTGATAGAACAGGAAACCAGAGCCCATCGCCCTAAAACTGCATCTCTAATGTAGTTTTCACGTGGAAGACTGATACCACGTGGAAGCATAACTACCCTTCAGCAGGTTTGTTTTGGTGCCTTGTTTGATACAGCAAGTGCATACTTACATGTGGTAAAAACTTGCTATTTCTCCAGCATCAGTGTCTTCATCTGTAGAGGAGATAGTATGTCCATTAACTTGTTAAGAGAGCATCTCCATTAACTTGTTAACAAAGATGATTTTTGTTAATTGCGAGGCATAGCCTTTCCTCTTCAGTTGGTCCTCTTTGTTATATATGGATCTTTTCTGAGGAAAAGTTAATATGAGAACTTACAATATGAAGAGTTAAAGAGAAAGCAAAATGGCAGAGTTTCACAAGAAAATTTGCTGCAGAGTGGAATTCAGCTAAAAAAAAATCCATTTCCTTCAAAGTTATCTAGTTTCTGAAATAACAAAAGGATTGTGTTATTATGTGAGATTAAAGCCATAAAAAGTTAGAATGAAGTTCTAGCATATCCATTAGGTTCCGGGGCTGACGTTTGTTTTAAAGAAATTGCATGAACTGTGTTCGTTGTATTTGAGGAAATTTAAACTATTTGAGCATAAGGTTTTTCTGTTCATTTTTATTCTGTGCTGAATAGCATATATAATACAATTAATGAAGAAATTTGTCATCTTTTAGGCATCATCAAAAAATGATATTTCCAAAGTTTGCAGAAAAGAATATGAGGTATGTATTTTATTTAATAAATTTGGATATTCAGATGTTTCCAGAATTGATAGAATTGCTTAAATTTTAAAATAAATTTACTTCTACATAAATTGGCTTTTATTTTACAGAAAATATAGCCTTGACAAAAATGTCATTTACCTTGTTTAGAAATGTTATGAGTTTAATTGACTTTTGTTGAAATTAAGCATTAATTTTAAAGTAATGCCTAAATCACATATACAGAGGATTTAACCAATCATGTTTTCATAACAAAGCGACTGGTTGTATCCAAAGTTGTAAAATAGTCTTTCTTAGGTTCCATAGTCTCTTTTTGCCCCTTGACCCATCTAGGTATCCATTTTTATAAACCACCTTTTCCTACCCCTTGACCCATCTAGGTATCCATTTTTATAAACCACCTTTAATCAAAGAAACAAAATCATATTGCTAGTGTGAATAGCTTTCAGTTTTCTAGGATCTGGCATTTGGGGGTGGAGGGAGGTACTCACTTACACCGGCTGCATTAAATCTGAAGGACTCTTGTCTCCCAATGGTGGTGTTTTAAGCACTGTGGTATCTAGATGGGGAAGTTATCAGGTCAGGGGTAACGGAGGTGTTTCGTATCATGCAAATATCTATAGAAGATTGTCCCTGGTGTGAAAAGGCTCCTTATTGGGACTACTTTGTTCTGTTTTTAGAACTCCATAGTTAAATGTGACAGTATTACTGTTTTTCACAGTATAAGACCATTTAATTAAGGATACTTACGTGCATATGCCTCATTCATCATTTTTATATATAAACATTGGCATTCGTGTTGCTTTTAATAGTCTGTGTTCTCTTGGAGAAGAAAGAAAAACTTTCTTTACTCCTATAGATTATAGTCCTGATACATTTTTTCTTTTCTCAAAGCTTATAATTATATCTCTTGATTAATGTTTTTAAAGTGGAGAACCTTATTTATCTTTTTTCTCTTTGTACTATTTGCTAACTTATATCTGTTCATCTGAAGACAAATTTCCAAATTAACTGCACCTCTCCTCTGTTTTGATTGAAAGGAGCCTTACTACAAAGAAGTAAAAGATCTTTTTTTCCCTTATTTCTCTACCTTTGAAATAACTAGTTTTAGTTTCTCTTGAACAAAGCGGCTAACTGTGATAATCCCTTCTTCTCTCCCACATGATGTCTGACACTGTCCATCTCCTGTAGCCTGTCCTCCATTATTTTAGTGTGCTTCCTTCTCTTGTCTGGATTTCCGCATTGCCCTAGGAAGGCTGCCAGTATGTGTTGATGAAGGACGGGACAGGAAAGGTAAGAGAGACAAACACTGTCCTATGAGAGAAATACTAAGGGTAGTTTACTTTTCTGAGTCTATCCTCCCACTTGGCTTAAAATTAAGACACTATTTTCCAAAAACCTGTATACCAAGAGGGTTCTTTTATACATATAAAAGTTGAACCTACAAATTATTCAAGAGAGTTCAAGACTCAGTTTGATTTCTTTCATTTTATTTATAAATAAAAAGAGAGGCAGGAGCACTTAGTACAGAAAGAGGGTTCTGCATTATAAACCCCAGATTAAAGTCACTCTCACGATAGTTGAAGTTTAGAGGTAACGCTGTTTGTCATAGTGAACTGGGTAAGTTTGGTGTAGTGCAGCCTATTTTAACTGGATTGGTTTTTTATCAACATCAGAATAATTTATGAAACTGGGCTTTTACTATCTTCCTTAACACTAGAAAGGTCCCTGGGGTGATCTTCTAGATGTGTAAACTATTCCTTTGGGCTTATAATTTTAGGGGTTAACATTTAGTCTGAAGGAGGGCTTTGTGTAGTTTGATTAGAGATTCAGAGTGAGTGATTATATTCAAAAGAGCTAATGTTTATCTTTACTGGTAAGCTGATGCAGAAACCCTTTTAAGGGGATTTCCTAAGAAATATAGTTACATGAGTAAAGTTAAATTATTTTTATTGTAATAGTGTCATTGTTAAGAAAAAAAAGTTACTCGTGAGTGGCAAAAATATTGCTGTATTTAGAATCATAAACTTTTATTTTTCATTTATTTTATTAAAAAATATTTTTAGGGAGAGAGAAACATCAATTTTCTGTTGTTCCACTCATTTATACATTCATTGGTTGCTTGTTCAATATGCCCTGAATGGGAATCGAACCCACTACCTTGGCATACTAGGACAATGCTCTCACCAAGTGAACTAACTACCTAGACAGGGCTTAAGGTTAAAAATTTTTAGGCCTGGCTGGTGTGGCTCAGTGGATTGAGTGCCATCCTGTGAACCAAAAGGTCACTGATTCAGTTCCCAGTCAGGGCACATGCCTGGGTTACAGGCCAGGTCCCCTATTTGGGGGCATGTGAGAGGCAACCACACGTTGATGTTTCTCTCCATCTCTTTCTCCCTCCCTTCCATTCTCTAAAAATAAATAAATAAAATCTAAAAAATTTAAAAAAAAATTTAATGCCATTTAAGATTTTGTTGGTTTTTTTTTTTTTCAGTCAAGCTACTATTAGTGAATTGGGAGATAGAACTAAAAAAATCATATGGAATCAGAGCACAAAGGAACAGACGGAAAGAAAGTTTAAGGGAAATGGAAATAGAAATTGGAATACTAGAGGAAGATTACAGAACAGATTCAGTGTTTAAAGCAGCCCAACAAATCCCTAGGAGGATTTTTTAAAATTCATATATTATAGACACACCTCATAGCCAATGACTGATTTTAGGGAGAGAGAGAGAGAAACATCGATTTGTTGTTCCACTTATGTATGCATTCATCAGTTGTTTCTGGTATGTGCCCTGACCAGGGATGAAACCTGCAACCTCGGCATATCTGGATGATGCTCTAACGGACTGAGCTACCCGTCCAGAGCTGCCAAAGTTTTTAAAAGCAGTCAGAAAGAAAGGTGCATTGCCTTTAAAGGAGACTAACAGCTGATTTCTCAATTGCAGCAGAGGAAGCCAGAGACAGTAGAATGATATACCTAAACTGTTCTGAAAGAAAATAACTATTAGTTTAGAATTGTATGTCGGCAAAAAAAAAATTTCAAGAAAGAGGGTAGTTAAGGTATTTCCAGACAACAAAAAGAGAGAATTGCCATGATTAGACCTTTTGCAGAAGTCCTACTCTGAAAGAAGTTCTAAAATAGCTGTAATTCTTGGAAATGCAAAAGACAAGGAGAACGATGACAGTACAACGTGGGTAAGTTACAACACACTCAGATTGTTCAAAACAGTGATGTATTTTTGAGGTTTTTAAATGTTTTTATTTTGAGAGTACATTTATTAAAGCTGGGAACGGTGAAACAAGGAAGACCTTAGGATAGAAGCAGCAACGGGAGAGAGCCTGGGCAGGGCTGCTTTGGCTCTCTAGAAATGTTATAGAAAAGAAATGAGCCCAGGCAGGGCTGCTGTTACTGGTTTCCTGAAAAGTCGACCAGAAGGGGGCCTTGGAGACAGACAGGTTCAGGCGTTAGCCTGGAATGAGCCGCTGCTGCCCATGCATGCTTCCCTGGTTGCAAGTCTGGTGAGGACCCTTAGAGTGTAGGAGATGCGCACCTGTGGGGGAAGAAAGGCTCCCCAGGAGGGAGCACACACCTTGGCTTTTTTTTAAAGAGAAAATACACAACAGCAATAACATGTCCACTGGGAAGGTTGTTTAAAGAAATGGATGTTGAGTGATAGGTCTTTTTAAATGTAAAGATCTATATCTTAGAGGTAGTTAGGAATACAGGACTAAAAAAGAGGAGAAGATACCATGTGTAGTAACCCTTGATTTTTGAGAATGAAAGAAAACTCTGTAAGAAAAAAGAGTAGAAAAAAGTAGAGACCTGGGTTTTGAAAATCACTTCTTTAGAAAACTAGAAGAGAAGGAGCCAAATACTTACCTGGCGTTTCAGTAGGAGAGGACCATACCTGTGTTCAAAGGGGAATGAGATGTTCCAAGAAAAAGAGAACTTCCTATCACTGGGAATGTTCGAGCAAAGGCTCACTGGCTCGCCTGGTGTGGGGATGGTTTCTGCAGTGGACAGGAGGTTTGAGTAATGGTCTCCCAGCTCTAAGTGCTCTTATTCTGACCAACACTTAAGAAAGAAAACTTCCCGCAGTACTTAAGATTCTCAAGTACTGGTTCTTTCAGCATCGCCCCTGTTTGTTGGAGCCACCACAGTGAACCAGTGGCTCGACCGTGACGTGGCCATATTTAAGGGTTATGAGCATGCTCATGTCCAGGTTCTCCGTGCATTTTCATAGGCCACGGTCGTGGCCCACCTCGAAGTACTGGTCAGGCCACTAGGTTCATGAATGTGTGATGCTAGAACCAGGGTTGATACTTAAAATATTTAACAACGGGAATGCCACAGGCACCAACGACCAGAGCAGATGCCGGCTGTAAACCATCAGTGTGCAGGTCGCGCACGGGCTGACTAGAAGTAAAGCAAAAACTAACTCATGTTTTCCGTGAGTTAGAGCTTTTTTTAAATTGTCTGTTGATAGTTATTTTCTTTCTTGAATGACATAATAAACATCCAGGTGCCCTGAGGATGGTGAACTTCCAGGGACCTGGCAGTGGCAGACGAGACAAATTCTAGTTTTGGGTTGATATGTCCATTTTGTACCTCTATGTCAGACCTTACCTGACATTCTCTTAACATAATGTCCATAAATATAAACACCTTTCCATTTGCTGCATGGCCACTGAAGTAGAATGCTACAAATTTGTCACCAGACTTATGTTTTTACTGGTTTCTTCCTTCTCTTACTGATTCTTCTTTATGCTCCTTTATATTCTTTTCAGATCTGTCGTTTTCACTTCTCTCCTTCCTTTCCAACTGTCTTCAGTCCAGCTAGTGGATGTCATTTCCATCAGGAAGATGAGAAACCATGAAGGAAAGTCAGGAGATATTTTTGTGAGGACTCATTTTCATCTTAAGACATTTAAGTTTTAAACTACACAGTCGCTAAACAAAACAGAAATAATGTTCCGTACTGGAGCTCTGGTCTGTGAGAATACGAACATAAAATTAAGACTCAGGATGTTAAAAAGAGGCCCTAAGAATCGCAGAGGCAACGGCGGTGGTGGGCCTTGTGAGCTTTAGGCTCAGTTCTGTCAGCGTTACCCTATCGACATGCAGCTAAATGCATAAGACAAGGGTGCAGGCATGCCTTAAATTTTATTTTCTGAATAGTCACATGGTTCAAAATCCAAAATGGTATACAATAAAAAGTCTCTTTCACCAATTCTGTACTGTAGCCACTCAGTTCCTTAAGCTTCCAGAGGTATTTTATGCGTATAAAGGTGACTGTTCACATAGTCCTCCTCTGCCCCTTGTGACACAAATGGTAGCCTGCCATTCACTTCGACCTCCCCCTGGGTGCATGTGTTTGGCACATATTTGTGTATGTCCACGTGGGCTGTAAAGTGTATTCTCAGGAAATGTCAAAATTAGATGTGCTGCTTTAAAGGTCTCTGTGTATTAATTTTATTTTGTTACATTTTTCTCTCGAATTAACCTTGATTCTAGATTTACTACAAAAAGCATAAAGAAAAAGAGATTTAAAAAAAAGAGCCCCATTTAGAGATAGGATGGCGGGGATGTCAGCACCAGCAGGATTCCCTGGATAGCTGGAGGCCTCCTGCGCCTCAGTGTGATTGGCGCTGGGCTGCGGTGGTTCTAAGAATAGAGGAGGCAGTCAGCTGTGGGGGGTTAGCAAAAAGGATCATGCAAAGCCCCAGCAAAGCCTGCAAGGGCCTAAATGCAAAGATTCTTTTAGTTAATGCTAAGTGAACTCCTAGAATTGTCACGATATAGTAAATAGAAGAATGAATGGGATGCTTGGTAAAATGCTATATAAATATACTATTGGGTTGGCCGAAAAGTTGGTGTGCTTTTTTCCGTAAAATAAAAGACACAGTTTTCATTTTCACCAATACCTTTATTGATTTGGGTATTTTGAGTATGGCAGCTATCTCCCATGTGGTGATGTTGATTGTTCTCAATTAACATCTCTATTTGATCACAATCAACTTAAGTTGGTCTCCCCAGCCATGGAGCATCGTCCAGAGAGAAATCTCCAGCACAAAACTTTGCAAACCACTTTTGACATGGTTGGTCAATCACAGCACCTTTTCCACACCCTGCACAAATCTTGTTTTGCTTTTCAGTTACGTTTTTACCTTTCTTGAAATAATAAAGCATAATATGCTGAAAATGTTGCTTATCTTCTTCCATCTTCAATATTTAAATGGCTACACAAAAATTTACTAATTTTGATAAATGCACACTGATATGACAACTGTCACAATGCAGTCTAACAAAATTGTTTCAAATGAAGTTAAAGACAACAAAGCACTACTAGAGCCATCTTATGTGGGGGGAAAAACAAGCTTTTTGGCCAACCCAACATGTGAGAGTCCAGTCGAGCCGTTACCTGCAGCTGATGAGCTCCAAAAAGAGCGAAACCTACTAGGTCCTGCAGTACTGGCTTAAGATAGTGTGTAACCTTAATTATATTCCATTTGTATATTGTTCCCTTTAGTCGTATTTTGTGTTAGAGTTTGGGGAAGAGAATAACTCCTATTTAGTCTCCCAGTGCTAGTGTATTTCCTCTCCAGTCCATTCTTCTGAGAAGTCACCTGAATGAGATCTGATCTACTCCCATAGCTCCATTGCCCTTACGTGATGAGAACTCCAGAGTCGTCTTCGACTGCTTCTTTTATGTACTCCTGAATCCCTCCTGGATATGTGCACTTTTGATGTTCAGTTGGCATTTCAGATCACCCAAGCTGATTGGTGCCCTGCCTACCTTCTCTACCTCCCCTTCCCTCTACCTTTCTGCTACATAACACCCCCCCCCACACACACACACCAAAACAGAAACATTTTTCTTACACGTCTAGCTTAGTTGTTCCAATACAGTCCTCCCAGACATATAAACTAAAAAAAACTAAGAGGTAAAAAAAAAAAGCATAAGAAGTATTGCCTATTTCTTTCTCACCATTTTCCACCAATAATTGGCTATGAAGCCTTAAAGATTTGCCTTCAAACTATGTCTTAAATCAGTGTCCTTTCCAGATCCTCAGTTACCGTCTTAGCACAGGCCTTTCTACCACTCTTCTGGACAACTACAACTGCTGCCCAGCTAGCTTTCCTATCCCTAATTTCTCCTTTCATCCACTATGTCCAGTCCTACAGTTGTCTCCAAAAGACCAAATACAGTCACGTCACTCCCTTCAATAACATGCATGGCCAATCTTGGAAATTATAAATTGCATAAGGGAGAGAAGAGTCTGAGGCTAGATAGAGAAAAGCTTGATACACCAGACTGAGGAACATGAACTCTCTCCAATAGGGGAGCCATTGAAGAGGTTTATTAATTGTGGTTGTACCACCTGTTTGTTCTACATGGAAGTGTAGACCAAACTCTCTGAATCCATCCTATTATACCCCCATTCCGTAATATGCTGGAACTGGCCTCCCACCAGCTAGGGAGAACTGATTGTTAAATGTTAAGGAATTTTGCAAACGAGCTTTTAACTTGAAAACAGCCATGAGGGAGGTATTAATGCCACGAATATCTGCACATACTGCAAATCAGCCTCCCCCCCATAACCTCCTTGAAAGCTGATCCCAGCACACTGATACACTCTGACTTCCTGGGGGCAGAGGCTCTGTGTCAGTTGCATTTGCATCTGTCATTCATTTATTTACTCAACATTCGTTGAATTTATACACCCTGAACTGATAGACCTAATTTGCATCAGACACTGTTCTTAGGGTACAAAGATGAAAGGATTAAGCTACTATCTACAAGAAGCTCATAGGATTTAAAGAAGAATTAAATGGTTTGATATCCTGATTTCCATATCACCATAAAGTAGAATAAAATTAGAAAATCAGTATGGTTTTTAATTTATTTGTTTGTTTTTAATTTACAGAATGCTCTTTTCAATTGCATTAGCAGAAATGAAAGTAAGTATATTGTTGATGATTATACAAATAGTCCCAAAGAGCAAAATACAGTTTATAGAATATGATTTAGCTGTTACAAATATTGCCAAGACCCTGGCATTACAACTTAGGCTGTTAGCAAACCATCTGAAGGAATGTGCCCGGCAGGGTTCTTCTGATAGGCACTTTCCTCTGGAGTATTCAGGCCGTGCATGCTCGTGTCCTAGTTACAGATTTACAGAGAGGTACCGCTGCTAGATGTGTTAGAGGAAGACCACGTCTCACCTGAGTAAATAGGGTCACTTTCAGAAGCTAAGCACTCCCACGTGATGCAGTGTTGCCCTTGCCAAGGGTTGCCTCTCAGGTCATTCAGCAGGTGTTCATTGACTGCGTGCTCCGTGCGGGGCAAATACATGTCGATAGGAAACACACCCTGTACACAAAAGCTCTGGGACATGGTGGCTCTGGGATAGTGTCACTGATGTAGGTGCCGTGGGAGTTCAGAGGAAGGAGGGGACACATCAAACAGGGTTGCTGAGAGTGACCTCCTGGAGTTGGTGGCTGAGCTGGGCCTTGAAGGATGGACAGGACGTTGAGAGTGGAGGTTGGAGGAAGGGCATTGCAGATGGAGGGAACACTGAGAGCAGTTAGAGACAGGCAACACATCCGAGGAATGAAGAGTTGTTTAGGTTAGCTTGGCAGTGGGGCACATCAAAGCATGCTAAGGAATATTGGTTATCTATACTTTATCTTCCACCCTTTCTTATCCGGGCTTAGTTCAAGGTTTCCCAGATAATCTCTGGCACGTAATCACAGGTTCTCCCACACTGGTGAGGAAGCCAGCGTAACAGGGGATCAGAAGATAAGCTTCCACTTGTCTTTTTTCCTCAGCATCCCCCCATATACCCTTTATCCTCACTGACAGTGGTAAGTGTAGCCATTAATAATTGCTTTTTGTGATGAAAACGAATGATTCATCAATGAAAGCAGTAAGTTTGATAGTAGGTAACAATTCAAAAACTCACATGGGAAAAAACCTTGCATGGCACTGTAGGTGTGAAACCGTGTCCTTGCCCAGGAAACGGGCCTGTCCTGCATGAGTTCAGTCCTAGTTTAGGTAATTTGTATATGATTTTATCATTATCATTTTTATTTCTAGAAATGGCCTGAATTCCCTCCTTATCACCTGGTCTGTGGAATTCACCAGAAATCTGATTTTAGTTCCTCCATAACCATCTCTGATAGTTATCGGAGATTTTCTACCTGCCTTTCTCTGAGTCTTTTCCTGCCATAGCTCTGCCCTGTCTCCCTTCAGCGTCCCACAGACCCCTTGGCCTCTCTGTGAATGTCTCTTGCTCTTTTCCATTATAAGTCCCACATCTGTACCTCACTCCACCCGCCAGCCACTTGTCCAGCTCTCCCTAGATACCTCAATGGCCCTCTTAATTTTTAAAAATACATTAATGCAGAATCAAATGCGGGTTTTACTTTTCAGAACTGAAGCAGATCATACCAGTTGTGAGGTGAAGACTTTCAGTTTAGGCATATTCTTGAAGATGTCCAGACATTGTAGAACTTTTAGGTTTGTGTTTCGAGACATACAGTTATATAATTGTCAAATTTAGGAAATGATCCCGATATCTCGTACTTTTTACTGGTCCTGTTTTATAAATGTGAGACATTTGGAGTTTTGTTTTTTCATTTTGTTTTGCTTTGCTTTGTTTTGTAAATCTCCACAGATCTAATGTGGCAAGAAGCCATTCCAGTGGTTCTCAGCGTGAGCGCTGCTGGCATTTTGGGAGGCAGTTTTGGCTGGTGGGACTGTCCCGGATGTTGCAGAGCATTTAATAGCCCTGACCTCCACGTGCCAGACGGCAGCAGTGGTCCCCGAGTCATCATGAGAAGCAGAGACATTTCTTTTTTTGTTTTTAAACTAACAAAGTCTTTACTCTTTTTAGAAGATTTAGAGAAAGGGGAAGGAACAGAGACAGAGAGGGAGAGAAAGAAAGAGAGGCACCAATGTGTGGTTGCCTCTTGCACACCCCCTGCCCGGGACCTGGCCCACAACTCAGGCATGTGCCTCGACTGGGAATCGAACCAGCCACCACCCTTTGGCTCACAGGCCCACACTCAATCTACTGAGCTACACCAGCCTAGGGAGACATTTCCATATGCATTCAGATTCTCCCAGGGGGATGTTAGAGTATTGCTCCTGCTGAAAACCACTGGACTAAACTATAAGTCGGCCAATAGTGACTTTTTTATACTGGTGGCCATGGCAATGCCTACAGGAGTGCTGATTTTAAGTACTTATATGGCATGGTTTTATTTCTCCAATTCAAAAGGACACGTATTGTTGTATCATTATTGTGATGATTTAATGTTAGCAAATAGCTGTTTCTGTTTCAATGGCATCTCCTTTTCTCCCCCAGTGGGCTCAGTTTGTTGCAGTTATGCGGGCCATCACACAAACTGCCGCGAGTACTGTCAAGCCATTTTTCGAACAGACTCTTCTCCTGGTCCATCTCAGATCAAAGCAGTGGAAAATTATTGTGCCTCTATTAGTCCACAATTAATACACTGTGTGAACAATTATACCCAGTCTTATCCAATGAGGAACCCAACGGACAGTAAGTAAAAGGAACACATTCTCATTTCAATCTTTGGTAAAATCCCTTGTGAAGAAGAAGTAAAATCTTGTAGATACCTGCAGTCTGGGGCATTTGGAACACACCAGACTCCTGTGGTGTTTAGATTTCACAGATTGGCCATCACTGTCACAGCTAAAATGTGCCAGGAAAGACGGAGCTGGGAAGGGTGTGAAGACACAAGGCACTTTGTTCTCTGAGGTGGTAAAATTTGTTACTGTGGATATTTGGGAGCGGCAGGGAGCTGGGTTACGACCATGAGACTTTTAAATAACTATACCTTTTAATCTAGCAATTCCATTCTTCAGAATTTGTCCTTCAACAAAACTTACAAATTTGCAAAAGTTTATCTACACATATAAAGGATATTTGCTACAACATTGGTGAGAAAAAAGTAGAGAAAAATTAGAAATAATCCAAGTATTCATCAATAGGGTGTTGGTTAAAAGTGATTAAATAAATCATGTATGTGTATAATAACAACACTATACAACCAACATAAAGAAAGTGTGTTTACATGGAAGTCCAAGGTATAATAAGCAAAAAAAACAAAACAAAACCTGCAGAACTAAGTACATAGTATGATACATTTTTAGTTATATACCTATTTGTTCCATATCATCTGTATCTGTAATGTTTGAATTTTTACCAGTAAACAGTTATTATTTTTGTAATTATAACATCACTATATGAGAAAAGATCCTGATACTTTTTAAAATGGCAGCTTGTACATATTATAATTCATTTTCTTCATTTAGAAGTTATCAAAGTTTAAAGAACCAACTAATTAACCAACTAACAAAGAACTCATAGGATCTGTAAGCCATTTGCCAGTGTTTTGATTTATATTGGGATAGACTTATTTTTATAAACTCAAAAGCAATGCTATGTGCCTTGTTTGTCCATCCTCTGAAGCAGAGCTCCGAGGTTTATGACATCCTGTGGTGTGTCTGTGTGACAAAAATCAGATGAAGCATTTGCCACAAGGCACCACGCATTTCACAGTCTTCACCGACGTTCAGGCCATACAGAGGTGTTGCTGGAGCTAAGATGATGAAATTTTTTAAAAAGGCAGAGAGATTTTTAAGGGTGAGGAACAACCATATAGAATGTCTGTGCTAAAACATAGGAAATCTGGGAAAGAAAGGTACAAACATATGTCTGAAAAGATTATTTAGAAAGTCCAAGACACCTGAGAAAACTACTTCAAAGAAGCCCTCTGAATTCTATAATATGGCTGAAAGTGTTCTTTAACTTTCTGACTCTTCGTAGAAAATAAAGGTGGCAACAAACTGATATCTTGCCAGAGTTTGCAATTGTATTATTGGAACTACAATTTAGATTAATTAACTTGTATAGACACATAAAAGCTTTGTATCCCGGAGCGTGATGAAATGCAGTATTGGTGGTTATTGCTGTTAAAAATGGTCATCACTCTCTCTCATTATGTCTAGATGTAATCCCTTTTAGGATGTCATTTCTAGCATGAAATAATTCCAGTTTGATCTACAATACCTTTTCCAGGAACATAAAATACTTTGCATGTAAGGACTTCCTAGATGACCTTTCATTTATACAGGAATGGTGCCAGAGACCCCACGATTGAGGATAGTGGTGAGTTCTAGTAATAGATACCTTGTCTATAGGCCCACCTAGTAAATGCCTTCACTGACTATACTGCAAAGCAATAGAGAATTTGGTAGGCCTTATATACTGCAGGCATTGACATGAGACTCAGAGGAGTAAGGGTTTCCAGTACGCCACCGTGTGCTTTCGTTCTGAGGAGCACGTGACATCAAACCAGCTAATCCAGCTACTTCTATCCTGACAATGTAGGTTTATATTGCTGTGACAGAGCCGAAGACCATGCTTGTCAAAATGCCTGCAAGAGAATTCTGATGTCCAAAAAGACAGAAATGGAGATTGTCGACGGCCTCATCGAGGGCTGTAAGACCCAGCCCTTGCCTCAGGATCCCCTTTGGCAGTGTTTCCTTGAAAGCTCGCAGTCCGTTCACCCGGGCGTCACTCTGCACCCTCCACCCTCCACGGGCCTTGATGGGGCTAAACTGCACTGCTGTGCTAAAGCAAACACGTCAACATGTAGGTCGGTATCTCGTTTTCCTTTATTAAGACCAGTAGAAAGTAGCACTTCAGTTAAGTCTAGCAGGTATCTGTTATATTCTTGCATTGTGTGAACTCGAGTTTAGAAGATATGAAATCTTTCATTCTTTTATCCAGCAAGTATTTATTGAGCTTCATGTATACAGTAGTCCCCCCTTATTTGCAGTTTTGCTTTCCATAGTTTCAGTTACCCTTGGATCAGCCATGGTCTGAAAATATTAAATGGAAAATTCCAGAAATAAATAATTCATGATTTAAATTGCGCACTGTTCTGAGTAGCATGATGCTATCTCACACCATCCACTCTGTCCTGCTTTGCTCTGCTCGGGATGTGATGTGAATCATCCCTTTGTCCACCATCTCCGGGTTATATGTGCTCACCGCCCATTAGCCACTTCGTAGCCATCTAGGTTATCGGGTCGGCTGTCATGGTGTTGCAGTGTTTTTGTTCAGATAGCCCTTATTTTACTTAATAGCTGCAGAGCTTAATTAAGGAAGAGCAGTGATGATGACAATTCGGATGTGCCAAAGAGAAGCCATAAAGTGCTTCCCTTAAGTGAAAAGGTGGAAGTTTTCAGCTTAACTAAGGAAAGAAAAAAAGTTACATGCTGAGGTTGCTAAGAACTATGGAAAGAACAAATCTTTCATCAATGAAATTATGAAGAAGAAATAAATTTATGCTAGTTTGCTGAGAGAGAGGAACCACATTCACATAACTATCATTACAGTATGTTATAATTATTAGTTATTGTCAATCTTTTACTGTGCCTAATTTATAAATTAAACTTTATCATAGGTACAATATGTATGTATAGGCAAAAACATAGTATATCACAGGGTTCAGTATGCACTGCGGTGGTCTTGCAACATATCCCCTCATTTAAGGGGGTCTCCTATATACAAAACACTGTTTTCGTACATTGAGTGCTGAAAGCGCTGTGTTTTGAGGTGTAGAGGATTAGCATTGGCAGAGCAATAAATGTTTTTAAATGATGCACTATGGCTTCTGTACTTGAGGAAATTAAGTAAATTTACACTTTAGAGGATGTTTTCATAGGACATCTAAGGGATATTCTCTTTCTTAAATTGTGAAACTTTGAATTTAACCAGCTTTTTGTATATATTAGTAAAAAGCCTGGGTTCACACTTATACTCAAAGTTAGGCAGCAGTATGTAGGCATTCATTTGGGTGGTACACTTAAAGATAGAAAATTCACAGTACAAATATTTGGAAACACCAGCTAGAGACAAGACCAAAAGGAGAACCCTGGCCAGTGTGGCTAAGTTGGTTGCAGTGGCGACCCATAAACCGAAAGGTCACAGATTTGCTTGCCGGTCAGGGCACGTGCCTAGGTTGTGGGTTCAGTCCCCTAGAGGCAACTGATCAATGTTTCTTGCCCTCTCTCTCCCTCCCTGCCATCCCCCCTCTCTCAAATCAATGGGCATGTCCTCAGGTGAGGATACTAATTAATTAATTAAAAAGAATAAATGGAGGTAACTAAGGTCATAAATAGAACACAAGTGAAATAGAAGTTTACTTTTTTAGAGAGATTTTGGGTGAAAAGGGACCACATGTTACTAGAATATCCTGAAATGAATCTGACAAAACAGAAGTGAAACCATCTTTCCTGTGGTTTCAAAATTGGATGGACCTTTAGCAAAAAACTGCCTAGAATAGTTCATCAAACTTGACCGAAGAGATGAAAAACTTGGAAAATATCCAAAGAAAGTTAGCAGAAGAGCTTAAAGAGAAGTTAAGTTGGTCCTGTAGTTAAGGAAGGTGGGTTGCTGATAGGAATTAATAAATTATTTATGGAAGGGATGCTGAATAATTCTCTGGATATCCACAGAGGAGCTTGTGGCCTAAAGTCACTGAAGACTGGAGTGGCTGTGTTGTGTCAGGAGAAATTCAGTAAGAAACACCGTTTGCCCTCCCTTCCCTCAACATGAGGTTTTTGTTTACTGAATGCTTTCACTTCCATCTTGTTTTGTCCTCGTGAAACGTTATAAGATGATTGCTATCTCAATTTGTATAACTCCTGTTTATATACAGAAAACCATGAGATGTTAAACAATCTCTCCAAGGTCATAGAGACTGTTAAGTACTAGAGAAAGAACTGATTTCTAGATCAAGGTAGTTGGATCTCACCTTCCTCATCCCCATGGTGTGTAAGCTACATTGAGAGCAGAGAGCTTGTCTCTTTATTCACCACTGCGTAACCAGTGCTTTGAACAAGGCCTCACACAAAGTAGGCACTCAGTAAACACTGATAGAATGAATGAACAAACTTGTAAAAGTAAGCATACCCTTCTCATAGGGGTAATTATGGAAATCAAAATGTTACAGGAGTGGAGAAATTTTCTTGCGAGTTTGCATATTTTGATAGTATTAAAGTTTTGTACTACATGTTTTGTATTCTATGTGTTGACATTTTTATTATATTTATACATTTTAAATATTAAACTAATTAATATAATGTGTCAAAAACACTTTAGAAATATACGGATGTTATTTTAGCTATACGAGGTCTGTCTGGAAAAAGTCCAGCCATTGTTAATATAACGAGAATAGTTTGTATGACATCAATGTAACCTGGCAGTCAAGGAGAGTGAACTGGAATGCGCATATGTGAACAATGATGACTTCACTGTACTAGTCAGTGGGGCCTGTAGACTCTGTTGAGTGAGCATGTGTACTGTGTGACCATTGCATTCAAAATGACTGAGCGAGTAGAGCAACAAATCTGCATCAGATTTTGCATTAAGCTTGAACATTCCTCTGTTGAAGCTATTGGGATGATTCAGAAGGCCGAAGCTATGGGCAACTGGTGATTGGCAGCTTCATCACAACAATGCACCCCCTCATGCATTGTATCTCCTGCAGAGTTTTTTGGTGAAACATCAAATCACCCGGGTGACTCAGCCTCTCTACAACCCAGATTTGGTGCTCTGTGACTTCTGGCTGTTCCCAAAGCTAAAATCATCTTTCAAAGGAAAGAGATTTCAGACCATCGTTGAGATTAGGGAAAATACGACAGGGCAGCTGATGGTGACTGGGAGAACTGTGTGAGGTCCCAAGATGCCTACTTTGAAGAGGACTGAGGTGTCATTGTCCTATGTACAATGCTTATTGTATCTTCTTCAGTAAATGTCTCTTTTTCACGTTACATGGTGGGATACCTTCTGGACAGACCTTGTATATGTGTAGTCAAGTTGCTTTATAATGATTTAGTACTCAAAATAAGAATGTCATGTATTAACTACAAAAGTATTTAGAAGTTTTAGAATTCATAAGCCTTTACGTAAGGACTATGCTGAGGACTTCCGGCCTAGTTGGAGGCGTAGGTGGAAATACTGTGCCTCCTCACACAACCAAAATTAAGGACAACAA
>PVKM010004274.1:40667-53967 GCA_004027735.1 Carollia perspicillata
TCAGAATCCAGTGAAGTTGGTTGTCCTGCCCTGGTGAACACCTAAGGCTTCACCCCTTACTACATAACAGGCGTGTCCTGATCAAAAATTATGTCTCAAACAGAAGAACAAATCAAAATCCCAGAGCCAATACTTTTAAGCGACCAAGAGATAGCCAGCCTATCAGATGCACAGTTCAAAGCTCTGGTGATCAGGATGCTCACAGAACTGGTTGATTTTGGTCACAAATTAGATGAACAAATGAAGGTGATGATAAGTGAAATGATGGAAAATGCACAGGGAACCAATAGCGATCGAAAGAAAACTGGGACTCAAATCAATGGAGTGGACCAGAAGGAAGAAACATCCAAGCAGAAAAGAATGAAGAAACAAGAATTTTAAAAAATGAGAAGAGGCTTAGGAACCTCCAGGACATCTTTAAATGTGCCAACATCCAAATTATAGGAGTACCAGAGGGGAAGAGGAAGAGCAACAAGTGGAAAACTTATTTGAACAAATAGTAAAGGAGAACTTCCCCAATCTGGCAAAGGAAATAGACTTTGAGGAAGCTCAGAGAGTCCCAAAGAAGTTGGACCCAAGGAAGAACACACCAAGGCACATTGTAATTACATTAGCCAAGATTAAAATGAAGGAGAGAATTCTAGGAGCAGCAAGAGATAAGGGGACAGTTACCTACAAGAGTTCCCATCAGACTGTCAGCTGATTTCTTCAAAGAGACCTTACAGGCAAGAGGGGGGCTGGAAAGAAGTATTCCAAGTCATGAAAGGAAAGGACCTACATCCAAGACTGCTCTATCCAGCAAAGCTTTCATTTAGAATGGAAGGGCAGATAAAGTGCTTCTCAGATAAGGTCAAACTAAAGAAGTTCATCATCACCAAGCCCTTATTATGTGAAATGTTAAAGGGACTTACATAAAAAAAAAGAAGATAAAAAATGTATAGTAAAATGACAACAAACTCATAATTATTAACAACCACACCTAAAACAAAAGTAAACTAAGCAGACACCTAAAACAGGAGTGGAGCCATAGAAATGGAGATCACATGGAGGGTTAGCAACAGGGGAGTGGGAGGAGAGGGTGGGGAGAAGGTACAGAGAATAAGTAGCATAGACGGTGGGGAGAAAATAGACAGGGAGAGGGCAAGAGTAGTGTGGGAAATGTAGAAGCTAAAGAACTTATGACACATGGACATGAACTAAAAGGGGGAGTGTGGGTGGGAGGGGGTGTGCAGGGTGGAGGGGAATGAAGGGGGGAATGGGACAACTATAATGGCATAATCAATAAAATATATCATTAAAATTGTTTTAAAAAGACTATCTTGATATATCTTTAAGTATATAAGTGGCTTTGGGATAGTTTTTCAGGAAGGAACTAGTGAACCCTAAATTTCTAGTGCTTATTAAAACGATGTCTGAGGACCGTGTCACAGTTTTGCCTTCTGTGATTGGAACATAAGTAGAGTGATATGTATCTTTGTGGAGACAAAACTGTATGCTTAACTTACTTTACATAAAGGAAAAAGAGAGATCAGAAATTTGGAAGGCAATAATTTTGCCAAGAACAAGGATGTACAGATACTAAAACGTCAGATTTAGCACTGAGCCTTCTAGCAACTGTGGCAAAAAGGAAAGTGATAGATGATAAAAGGAGACTAACTCTTTCCCTGAAAAGATCGCTTTTTCTGACTTTAAATTCTAGGAGATCATAGACTTTTGGTTCTGTACTTTTTCGCCCACTTATATTTCAAAGTAAAGTTTATAGTGTTTGAATTTTATGCAAATCAAAGATGTATTCATTTGGCTTATCTTTATGTTTTTGCATTTGTGCTTTTTTTCAGGGAACTATGCACTAAACTTTATAGCATGAGCTGGGGCAATACACAGAGCTGGCAGGAGTTTGATCACTTTTGTGAATATAATCCAGTAGAAGTGTCCATGTTGACCTGTTTAGCAGATGTTCGGGAACCTTGCCAGTTGGGCTGCAGAAACCTTACTTACTGTACTAATTTCAACAACAGGTAGGAGCAAATTACTGTACATGCAATGGAAATACTTCCTCATTGGTAATCTTGTTTTTAAATAAGGGAAAAAAAACCACTATATTCTGATTTTGGTTTTGCTAAGTTAGAAATAGTCTTTCTTTACAATTTCATCTTTAAATGCTATATTTCATGTGGCAAATCACCTCTGGGAAAGGACACACCATAGCAAAGTTCCTTCTAATCTAAGGGTACTTCAAGCTTCTAGAATTCAGTTGCCCTCTTGTGGTCAGTTTACTCTGAGGACCTTCAGTCCGGGTGAGGTTCCCACTCAATGAGTCCCCTATTTCATACAAAATATTTTCATTACAGAAGCAATCTGAATAGGTATTTTTCCAAAGGTATCATGTATGGTTAAGAAAAATAAGGGCCAAGAACTGAGTGAATGGCTGAAGAAACAGTGAAGAGAACAGGAAAGGGCCATCCAGAAGCACAGCAGTTCCGTATCAGAGAAGCCAGAGCGGGAGAGTTTCCCAGGAAGAGGAGGCTGGTCTCATGAGCTGCAGCCCGGACGGAGATCGGGAGGGCAGAAAGGACGGGAATCATTCAGCTGGGCCAGACGGGAGTTCAGAGGATGTTTACCTCAAGCTAAAACACTCCTATCCTCTTAAAAGTATACAGATGGTTATTTTTTTGAGTAAGAAAAGTGAGATATCTTTACAATTGGTGATAGAATATTAGCCAATAAGATTGAGCAAATGTGAAATCTATGAAATGTTTGAAGTTAAACTTGGATACAATAACTCTAGCTTCTAGCAATGGTGGAGTAGTTTGTATCAGGCTAACACTGCTGCCAATACTAATTATGAACTCCGCACAAAATACTAGAAAATTATTGTTTTGAAGGCACTGAAAAGTGACCCAAAGCAGGAGGGGCTGCATCTCCTGCAAGACAGAAACTACATTGAGTGAGAGCCACGCTCATCCAGTTGCTCCTTCATGGGCGCTCTCAGTGTCGTACATGGCGTACAGAATCCAAGCAAAGAGCAGCAGTTTTGGACTGAGGAGTTAAGAGATCAGACAGAGGGTGGGGCTACCAGAGTGGCTGGATACGGAAGCGGGACATCCCAGAAAGGAGGAAACCACAGAAGGAGATGCCCCAACATCTGCATACAAACTCCCCTTAAACCCTTTAATTTAACAAAGCCATAGGATGCAACGGTACCATACAAAAGCCAGCTGTATTTCTGTATATTAGCAACACATAATTGGAAAATGAGATGTATTTAAAAATTTACACTATTTTTACTAGTGTACTAAATACTAAAATAGTGTACTAATTTACACTATTGCACCAAAAAACATGAAATACTTGGTGATACATTTAGCAAAAGATGTGCAAGAACTCTATACTAAAACCTAGAAAACTTTAGAAAGAAATTGAAGACAGCAAATAAATGGAGAGAGGAACCATGTTCATGGATTAGAAGACTCAATATTCTTATGATGTTAATTCTCCTGAGACTGATCTCTAGATTTAGTATAATCCAAACCAAAATTCTAGTGGGCTTTTAAAAACAGAAATTGCCAGGCTAATTTTCAAATTTATATAAAAATACAAAGGACCTAGAAAGCTAAAACAATTTTTTAAAAATAAATTTGCCCTGGCTGGTGTGGCTCAGTGGGTTGAGCACCATCCTGCAAATCAAAAGATTGCTGGTCCAGTTCCCAGCCAGGGCACATGCCTGGGTTGCAGGCCAGGTCCCCAGTGGGGGTGCAAGAGGCAACCAACTGATGTTTCACTCACACATGGATGATTCTCTCCCTCTCTTTCTCCCTCTTTTCTCCTCTCTCTAAAAAGGAATGAATGAATGAATAAATAAATAAATAAATAAATAAATAAATTTGAAGAACTCCCAGTACTTGATTTTAAGACATTATAAAGCAACAAAATCAAAACAATGTGCACTAATTATAAAAGAAAAATTAATGATTTAGAGTTCAACAGGAAACCCTTTGTTCACCAAAAGGCACCATTTAAAGTTTGAAAAGGCGAATCACAGTCAGAGAAGATACATCCTGTGTTACACGTGCACATGCACACACACACATTTGACAAAGGACCAGTGTCCAGAATATGCAGCTGCTGCGACCTCATAGTAAAATGTCAAACAACCAAATTAAAAAACGGGCAGAAACACATGGAACCTGTGTAATTTTATCAACCAGTGTCACCTCAATAAATTCCATTTTTAAAAGTTTTTTAAGAAGGACGAAGACATAATAACCATTGAAGTATATTGAAAAGTTCATTATCATTAGTCATGGAAAATACAAATTAAAACCAGTAAGATACCACTACACACTAAAAGAATAGCTACAAGTAAAAAGACTGAAAGCACGCAAAGCAAGTGGAGTTTCCATATGTTGCTAATGGGAGCTTAAAATGTAATACCCACTTTAGAAAACAGTTGGTATTTTTAGAAAGTCATGACCTGGCAGTGCCATTCATAGCCTTGAAAAGAGACATGAAAACTGGAAACAGCCTTGATGTCTACAAACAGGTGAATGAATAAACCCGTGTTTCTCAAAGTGTGGTCCATGGTCCCCCAAACCCAGTGGGATCAAAACTGTTGTAAAATACTAAGATGTTATTTGCCTTTCACTCTCATTCTCACATGAGTGAACAGTGGAGTTTTCTGGATGCTATAAAACATGTGATGTGGCAACAGTTTGAATACAGGAGCAGGTGTGCAAATTCAGCTGTCTCCTATTCAGCCAGACACTAAAAAGATTTTCAAAACTGTAAACCAGTTCTACCCTTCTCACAAATTTTTGTTGTTTTTAAAAATACACTTATTTTTCATAAAAAATTCTATTAACATGTAACAGGGTTATTGTCATTTAAAATGAATTAATATCTACTTTTTGCCCTGGCTGGTGTGGCTCAGTGGATTTGGTGCCAGCCTGTGATCCAAAGGGTCGCCGGTTCGATTCCCAGTCAGGGCACATGCCTGGGTTGGGGGCCAGGTCCTGGGTTGGGGGCCCAGTTCCCAGTATGGAGCAGGCAAAAGACAACCACACATTGATGTTTCTCCCTCTCTTTCTCTCTCCTTTCCCCTCTCTCTAAAAATAAATAAAATCTTTAAAAAAATAAAATTAACTAATATCTACTTTTCAAATCTTTCAGTTTTTATTTAGAATGTGGTAGGTATTGGTGGATATAACCCACATAAACAAAAGCTTTTTGAAAACTCCATCATTTTTACAGTGCAAATGGGCTCTGAGATCAAAGAGTTTGAGGACCACAAGGATAATGGAATAATACTGAACAATAAAAACAAAAAAATGATTTATATACACAGCAGCATCGTGGAATCTGAAAGAGATCATTTAACTAAAGACACTAGACGTAAAAGGGCACATACAATGTGAATCCATTTATATGAAGTTCTAGAATAGGCAAGATAATTCTATGATGATACAAGTACAAGTGACAGTGGCCTCTGGGGTGCAGTCAGCAGGCAGGGAGCTGGCTGGATAGGGACACGCGGGCACTTCCAGATGTGGCAGAAACATGCCTTAATTCATTCGGGAGCGCTTAGATGGATGTGCAGGTTCGTGAAAACACAGCAAACGTCACCCATTAGAGCTGTGCATTCTATTTTTATAAGTTATACCTCCATTTTTTAAATCGAGGCTTACTTATAAGGGGGTACCCCCCAAAACGGAATGTATTTATTAAAAATTATCTATTTATTCTTACATGTTTAAACTTCAGTCGCCTTCAAAGTACTCTCCATTTGATGCAATACGCCTAGTGAGACGTTTTTCCACTGCTCAGAATAGTAGTTGAACTTGTCGATTTTGATGCTTTTTAGCACTTCTGCTGTTTTTTGTTTGTTTGTTTGTTTCAGCTCTTCCAAAGGGAAAACTGTTTCCCTTTGAGGGCTTTTTCATTCAGGGAAATAAAAGTTGCTTGGAGCAAGATCGGGTGAATAAGGAGGGTTGGGCATAGGGGTCATGCTGTTTTGGGCCAAAGACCACTGAACACTCAGCATGGAGTGGGCAGGTGCTCTAATAATTCACCCACATGAAACGAGCAAACTCGCAGAAAGAGTCTTCAAAACAAAATTCACTGAGGCGGAACTCAGCCTCTCCCAACAGCGTCAGCAGGTACCCTCACACAGATGGGTTCCTAAAGCACAAACCTAGGAGGGAAGGCCTGTACTACCAGGGGCCCACCCTCCAGAAGATAATTCTGTTTTTTGTGTCTCCCCCCTCATATTTTGTGAAATAAAAGAAATGGACAGGGGAGATGTCAGTCCACAGCATTTTGAAGTTTTTTAATTGTTTCACAAAAAGTTGTTTTAGAAAACATGCCATCAGAATCTTAATGATTGTGTCTACACTGAATCTTCATATACTCTAAACTGATATATTTTGATGGATTGTATGTACTTTCTTCTTTAAGGAAATTAGATTTTCCTGCTTAGTGTGTCAGGATTTTACGCGTTGCTTCTCTCTGGAAAATAATTGCCTCTTGATTCCCTCCGGCCTTTTTTTTTTTTTTCCTTCAGGCCAACAGAGCTTTTCAGGAGCTGTAACGCTCAGTCAGATCAAGGAGCCATGAATGACATGAAGCTGTGGGAGAAAGGAAGCATAAAGATGCCATTCATCAACATCCCCGTTCTTGACATTAAAAAGTGTCAGCCAGAAATGTGGAAAGCAATAGCCTGTTCACTGCAGATTAAACCTTGTCACAGTAAATCCCGGGGAAGTATTATTTGCAAGTGAGTTTCTTTCATCATGAAGACGCTCCAGTTTCGGTTCAGACCTGCTGTGATCTTCACTATAGCCTATTACTAGAGTTTTCTCTCCCACTCCTGACCTTTGCCCCTCACCCTCGCAGGTCAAATACTTCCCTACTTTTCTTCCTCTGTTTGAAATTTCTTCCCCTGTCTCCATTTGCCCACAGCCTGTCCTTCTTAGCCCCTCTCAGTTACCAGTCTTTCCTTATGGAATCTTCCCAGATGTCTCCAGCTGAAAGTAATTTACCCTTACTACAAGTTTCTGTAGATGTTTATTTGTACTTCTGTTATGGAACTTGATTGAACAAACATTTATTGAGTAGCTTCAATGCACGATTGTATTTTTAAATTTCAATTTGTGTATTTGTCTTACATTCTGTTCCACATTGCGCTCCTCAAGGCGTTCCTTTTCCTCACGTGCTTTTTTCTTTTATCCTCTTTACTTTTTCTCCTCTTCAGGGATTAGCATAATCCTGACACACAGTAGGCACTTCGTGTTTGGTGAGGGAGCGAGTCAGTGAGTACGGTAATTAGGGCCTGTTCCACGTTTGTGAATGGTTCGCTCAGGAGATCTAGGACAAAGTAAAGATGAAAGCTTCCGTGGTGGGTGAAACCCAAAGCATTAACTATATTGTATTAAATGTCACCTGCTCTTCAAGCATTTTTTTTTTCAGAAAGCTTTTCCAAAACCAAGTTAATATCCAGCCCCTAAATTGTTGGTGTGTGGCTCATTGCTGCTGAGCACTTAGTGACTGATCGACTGCTGATTGCTTCCACCTTAAACAGGGTCCAGGGCTCAGGATCTGTCCTCTGACATGACTTGGGGCTGACCTGATGAGGGGGAGATGAGGGGGTCACTGTTGGGTGACAAGCAAGTGTAAACAGGTGAGAAATTATAGACTCTTAGCATAGAAAACTTATAGGAGTCAAATTCTGTTGAAGACTGGGAGAATTTTAAAGAAGTGGACTTTCTAATTGTTACAGACCAAACACATTAAGTTGGTAACTAAAAAGAGATTTTTTAAAAAGGAAAGGAGGGAGGGAAGGAGGAAGGAAGAAGCAAGCATGTGTACGGTCCTGAGAAAAACGACGTAGATAGTTTCCCAGAGAGCAAATCAGGCTAGCCTAAATTAATGTCCTTTCAAGGAGGGGACGGCCACACTGATGGTAGTCACGGCACGTATAAAATTCGAGCAAGGCCTTTAATCTGGTTCTTAAGGGAAAGTTAAGAAAGATTTGATGGTGTGATACATGACGTACTATTCCACCAAAAGCCGGCCGTGACTCCTGTTCTCGTCTGCCATGCTCGCACCTCCCCAGCTGTGAAACACCGTTATGAAAACCCACTCGTAGAAAAAGCTTCGGGAGCAGAATCGATATTGAGTAGACAAGAGGAGGTTCCTCAAATCCTAAACTTGTGTCTTTTCCTTTTCAAGATCAGACTGTGTGGAGATTCTCAAGAAATGTGGGGACCAGAACAAATTCCCTGAAGACCACACAGCTGAAAGTATTTGTGAACTTCTCTCACCGACAGATGACCTGGAGAACTGTATACCTTTGGATACATACCTCAGTAAGTACTTTGTTTTTTAAAGTCCAAATAGTTCTCCCTTCAGTCTTGGTCTTTGTTTGCTTTGGATGAATATGTGGTTTAATGATACTTTCTCAGTTGCTGACTCTTCTCTTACTTGCTTGGCCTTTCTGGAAAGAGGTGTCATCTTAAAATATACAAGCACAAGCAATTATCCTGTCCGTCTAAGGAGGTAGTGAACTGTTGCAGTCAGAAATTCTAAGCAGTGAACCAGGGGCCAGCTTTCTCAGATAACCAGATCATTGCTGTCTCTTTGCCATGATTTACGGGGAAGCAGAATTTCCCCAAGCCAGGCATATTGGGTTCGACTCACCTCCCAAATAGAGTAAGGAATGTTGGTCTGGGTTCATACATGAAAATGAAAGTTTTTTCTCTGCCAAATACTCCTGCTGGGAGCTAGAAGAATAAGTCATTATCCCATTGAGAGATCCTGGATCTGTGTTTCCTGGCAGGAGGTGACTTTGTGGTGAAAAGTGGGTGATAACCGCAGAACTCCTGCTCACCTAGTACTTAGGGAAAGGGGAGCATTCAGGCTGCCACCAGGGGGCGTTAGTGCCTCAAGCTGGCTGGAAAGAGTGAATTTAGCTATTTTTTTCCCTGTGTTAGATAGGATTAAGTTCCACTGCCAATAGCAGAAGAACAGATATAAGTAAACGAAAGCCCAGAAATAAATAGTCCATGACTGTTCTGGTGGTTCCATCACCAGGAATTCTTTCTCTTTCTCCATCATTCTTAATGCTTGGCCTCGGTCATCAAAATTTCTTTATGTATTTGATCATCACAACATGGCTACTGGAATTCTAGCCACGGTACCCGAATGTAAGGGAAACTGGGAAAGATTATCTTTTTCGCTGGGGACCCATTAGCATCTTAAGTAAACTTGGAGTTCTAGTAGTAAGCAGGAAAATAAGGGCGAATGCTAGATTTGCAGCTAGTATTATCTGCCATATTTTCAGAGGACTAACAATGTCCTGTAGCCTTTGTGACCAGGATGGCAAAAAAGAAAGCCTTAGACTAGAGCTGTAGGCCTCCATGACTTTGGACAGACCACGTCTTCGAGCCTCAGCTTCCCTGTTCATACAGGGACTGGGCCGGGTGGGACAAACACCAAGAGCCCTGGTACCTCTGTCAGCCTTAAGGTCTGGGTTTGGCCTAAAATCAGGAAGCAGAACAAGTGTTCTCACCATACTCACTCTATTAGAGCAGTCAAATATATATGTGTAGGAGGAAACTTCCAGAAGGCTTTGGTTTAAAATTTAATATTCTCTTTAAATACCACTTATACTTTATATTGAGACTTCCTCAGTCATTATTTCACAAGATGATGAATATAATCATGGTATGGGGTCCATCTTACTATAATAAATGATCATTTATGATAAAAGATGCTAAATTATCCCTCTTCAATGGAAGCATCTGTGTGATCACCCGAGCCAAGATGTACAGTCACTTTTCATCCCCTCACACCACTTACTGCTTGTCACTGTCTGACTTTTTATACACACACTCATAGGAGTACACACACACACACAATCTATTTGTTGCCTATGTCCTGACCAGACCAGAATGTAAACTCTGTTACGGAAATTTGTTTGTTTTGTTCACGACTGTATCTCCAGGACCCAGAACCTTGCCGTGCATATTGTGTACACCCGATAAATAAACAAATGAAAATCTGAGTGTTTTATAGCTTGCTAGAGTCATGCCTTGCTTTATGCTTGTCTACTGTCCATTTATTTCAGGCATAATTATTCAGGTAATTTACAGACCTGTTACTCATCTGGGTAGGTTAAACTGATCTGGTTTTGGTTTTTCAGGGCCAAGTTCTTTAGGTAACATTGTAGAAGAGGTGACTCACCCCTGTAACCCCAATCCTTGCCCTGCTAATGAGCTTTGCGAGGTGAACCGAAAAGGGTGTCCGTCTGGAGACCCCTGCCTTCCGTACTCCTGTGTTCAAGGTGAGAGGTAGAGGGGTGTGAGTGTGGCACGAGTATCGACGGGTTGCCGGTGTTTCTTTGTAGGGGTTATCTTCAGAATGAGATTATAAGGGACTTTATTTTGCAAGTTATGTTTTTCTTTAATGTTTGAGGTTTTCCCGGTAAACATGTGTTATTTATGTAAATAAAAAATGACAAAGACAAGTAATTTTCAATAGTCATTTAGATTATAAACTAATATTAATCCCAAACCAGATTCTCATGATGAGTTGTAGGGTTCTTGACAACGAAAGAGAAAAGAACTTTGGGCCAGCTTTTTGTTTTTATTTTTATTTTTTTTCAAGATTTTTTAATTTACTTATCTTTAGAGGGGAAGGGAAAGAGAGAAGGAGAGAAATATCAATGTATGGTTGCCTCTCCTGTGTTCCCTGCTGGGAACTGGCTTGCAACCGAGGCATGTGCCCTGACTGGGAATTAAACCGCGATCCTTTGGCTCGCAGGCGCGCGTTCAATCCACTGAGCTACACGAGCCAGAGCCCAGCTTTTTGTACTTTCGTGTTGTAATGTTGGAGAATATATATGCATATTGTTTATGTTTTTCTTTCTTTTAATATACAGAAAAATGGCATTTTCAATGGGATGTGTAATTACTCCATAAATTTGATGTTATACTGGAATGCATATGATTTTAAGGCTGAAAATTTTTTATACCATAGAATTTTTATAGTCTCTCTCTTTGCGAGTCCTTTTAGGATATAGTTATGGCAAAATTTTGCTTCCTTTTATTTTTTTCCCAGTTGAAAATATTTATTTATGATGTCAGAATCAACATTTCAAATGTGTGTAAAATAAAAAGGAACAAAAATTAAATAAGCACGATGTCTCAAAAGAATCATCTGTAATATTTGTGTAATACTATAATATATCAGCTAGAGAGTTGTAATAAATCTTGTTAAAATTGGCAATTTATGTGTTTTCCTTAAGCCTAATCAAGTATTCAACTTTTTTTAAATGTAAGGTATGTTATATTCCATCACTAAAAGTTTTTCTGATCAAGATTATTCTAAAAATACTGTCAGTTTTTATATTCCATTTGAAAAATATCTGTGATTTTAGAATATCTTTGAGGATAAGCCCCCCAAAATAAAAAAAAAACTACTTTTCTTGTAGCATTTTTGTACAGAACTATGGCTAACTTTGGGAAGTTGGTCCTGAGTCACCACTATCTCACAGAACATGGAATTTCTGTTTGAGAGAATATGTTTTGGGCCAGTGAACCAAAATAATTACTTACCTTGGTGAAAATTCTCTTAGCAAATCTGTAGTAGCCACATGGTACCTATACAACTTATGTGAAATGTGTCTAATGCATAAAATAGCATCACAGAACAGTACCACCTCTCTCAGCTGCTCTTTGTTTATACAGGTTGCAAATTGGGAGAAGCTTCGGATTTCATCGTCCGCCAAGGGACACTGATCCAGGTGCCGTCATCTGCAGGCTCAGAAGTTGGCTGTTACAAAATTTGCTCCTGTGGGCCTAGTGGGCTCTTAGAAAACTGCATGGAGATGCACTGCATAGACCTGCAGAAGTCTTGCATTGTTGGAGGGAAACGAAAAAGTGAGTCTTGAACTGAATTCGTTTTTTGTTTTCAATTTGAGATTAGTTAACTTTGTAGGAACAACATTGAATGGATTCTCATCAGAGAGTAAAGTCTACAAATCAGATACCCTAGGGCAGTATTTTTCTCTCTGTACAAGGACTCTAGGACTTCTAAGGAGCTCTCTTAGAAGGCTCAAGACGGGACTAATCGCTAATAATGTAATAACACTTACTGAACTCATAACCGTGTGCTGTGCACAGTTCTAAGTTTTATGTGTGAGATCTTCCTTGAAAGAAGAGTGCTTTTGGCTTGCAAATTTCTGCCCTAGAGCAAGTCAAGCATTCATTTCTTAGCCCATATTCTACTTAGCTAAAATGTCAGGTGGATCCTTTGTGTCACAGAAAATATCTGAGGATAAACAGTTTCACTCCTTCCATAAACTTTCACTGATTAATGCCTATTCTGTACGAAAGAGCGTACTAGTGCCTTGTGGAGCTGAAACTGAGACGAGGGGTTGAGGTCATGCTTTCTGTGATGAGAGGGGAGAGGCTTCGAGCCACAAAAAGTAATGGACCAAACGCCCTTCAAGAAGCTAGTCATTGCTGCCAGGCGTTTGGAGAATCTGCGATCCGAAGGTGGCATCAGGGCTGGTCCTGGAGAGATATGCGGAGTTCCAGAAGGAGGGGAGGAGGGTCTGAGGCGGAAAGGCAGCCAGAAACAGTCTCAGAGAACGGGGCGCAGTCCGGTGAGACCAGCACATTAGGGATCTAGGGAGATGTGGGGGATAAATACAAAAACGGGAGGGGGAGCACCCCAAAACCAAACTTTATTTATTAAAAATGTTGTATTAATTCCTACATGTTTAAACTTTAGTTGCCTTCAAAGTACTCTCTGTTTGATGCAATACATCTATCGAGATGCTTTTTCCCACTAAAAAACAGTTTTTAAACGTGTCGCTTTTGATATCTTTTAGTACTTCTGCTGTTTTTTTGTTTCACCTCTTCCGTATCAGCAAATGTTTCACTTGGAGGACTTTTTTCATCCAGGGAAACAAACAAACAAAAAAGTTGCTCTGGGCAAGATCCAGTGAACAGGGAGGGTGGGACATGGGAGGTGGCAAGGGTCATGCTGGTTTTGGTCGAAAACTGCTGAACACTAAGCTAGGTGTGGACTGATGCCCTAGTAATTCACCCATCGTGAAATGGGCAAACTTGTTGAAAGAGTCTTCAAAAAAAATTCACCGAAGCTGAACACAGCCTCTCACAATGACACCAGCTGGTACTGATACAGACGTGTTCCTAGAACACTCACCTAGTGGGGGAAGCCGGTACTCCAAGGGGCCCACCCTTCGGAAGATGATTCCAGATTTAACTTCCTAGTT